>CAUYRH010066729.1:0-24615 GCA_963574655.1 Perodicticus potto | reverse complement strand
AGTCTCACTTTATCACCCTTGGTAGAGTGTCATGGTGTCACAGCTCACAGCAACCTCCAACTCCTGGGCTTAGGCGATTCTCTTGCCTCAACCTGCCGAGTAGCTGGGACTACAGGCACCCACCACAACATTTGGCTATTTTTTGTTTCAGTTTGGTTGGGTTTGAACCTACCACCCTCTGTATATGGGGGCCGGCGCCCTACCCACTGAGCCACAGGCGCCACCCAGGAATATATTAACTACTCTGCGGACATATTACAAAATTCCTATTGCAGCATATATGAACATGTATTGTTGTTAGCTAACTAATATCTTTTCTGATCATCTTCTCTGCTCTACCAACTATTCTGTGAGAAAAAGGATCAAATTGGTTTTGTTTCTCCTTGATCTTTTTTTGCTGATATGGAGGAGCAGTATCTCTCATGATTTTGTATGATCGTCCAGAGAAGATTAAAACGTGTCTTCCAATTTTCCAGTCCACCACACACACAAGTGTGCACACAAACACTAAATGAATGAACACAGAAAGCCACGAGGTGAATCCAAGAAAATGCACCGGCATAACATGTATCTTTAGTGTAATTATCAATGGGCTGAAAACTTGTCTGCATCAGCAGGGTGAAATTTCTGTACTATTTCACTAGGTAAGCCATGAGAAAATAAAAGCATTTGAAAGCAACTTGATAGGGTCCTCTCTAGAAATCCTCCTGAAGAGACACAATTCATAGAATGTCTGAGTTTCCAAATAAATAAGCACACAGAGGTACACTTATTGAGTTATTCTCAGAGAATTGAAACCTATCTTTCATTCTGAAAAAAAAAATCAAAAAGTGAGTCACTCACAGAGCAAGAACAGTCTGTTATAAATCTATCTCACATGTAAAAATTGGCTTATTTTCTCTGAGAAGTTAATTACTTCTCTTCCTAAGTTAACTCACATAGAGCCTTCCAGTAGCATAGTAGGCTACTGTTCTTTTCCCACTTTTGATTTTGTGACACTAATAATGATTCTTCTAAGACTAGCCTTGCTAGGTTGTTTGCCTTTCCTGTATTTTATTATCACTATATATACAGAGATTCAATTAATAGCAGATAATAGTGGCATAAAATAGCATTGGGACAGCTGAGTGTTTCATCACTTTATTTTCTTTAATAAAGCTTTCACATTTGAACTTTTTGTCTTTCTGCATTAACAAATAGAGGGTATGGACTAACAGGCTTTCCATGTAGTTGGAATGAGATGGAGGACAATTTTAAAAAATAATAATTTTAAAATCCTTAAAAGCTAGATGAGATAATTGTTACTGTGATATTATTGAAACAGAGGTTCACAGTTGTGTTTACAGACTCTGCTTTTGTGTCTGGTTTTCAGAGGGAGAGAAGGTACTTTAGTTTTTGGCAATGAGTAGTAAAAAGCAAGTATTTCATCCTTAACTCTGTACAGTGGACTCTCGGTACTTACAGAGCAATTTCTGGCAATGATGATAGGAGACCTGCCAGTGGGACTCGCCATTTCTGCCAGCTCAACAGTGGTGTTGACTGAGGTCATGAGAGGAGAGCTGCTTTCAAAAGCAGCTGTTATCAACTCAGAGAAGCCAAAAGTAATCCCTTCCAACCAAATCCCTTATCAGAAATTTCCTTCAAGTGCAATGATCTATTCTATCTCAGAGTTTACTATGACAGGGCAGTTCTTTATATAGATGGGATGCCATTGCTTTTCTTAGAAACCAAAATCTCTCTGCAGCTGCCAAGATGTCCTTAGAGAAAAGCTGCACTTCTCAATTCATTCTTATTGCTTTCTTGTATGTTATGTTGTAAGCGCTCATGTTTAAGAGTAATGAGTGGTGATAAATCACAATGAAATAACCTTGCCCCTGGGGTTTCTTTAAATGACTATCTACTTCCATTGATAAAAGTAAATCATTCGTTTAGTGCCTTATCCCTTGTCTTTCTAGCATTATTTTTTAACTTTCAGTTTTTATTGTTAACTTGACTGTTAGCTCTTAGAGGGACAAATTTAAGTATAACAAAAGGATGAGGAACATAACTGGAACTTAATTTTATTTTTATTTTTATTTATTTTTTTTTTTGAGACAGGGCCTCAAGCTGTCACCCTGGATAGAGTGCCGTGGCATCTCAGCTCACAGCAACCTCCAATTCCTGGGCTCAAGTGAGTCTCCTGCTTCTGCCTCCCAAGTAGCTGGGACTACAGGCGCCCGCCACAATGCCCGGCCATTTTTTTTTTTTTTTTTTTGGTTGCAGCTGTCATTGTTGTTTGGTGGGTCCGGGCTGGATTCGAACCCGCCAGCTCAGGTGTACGTGGCTGGCACCTTAGCCCGTTGAGCCACAGGCACCAAGCCAGAACTTAATTTTATATATAAACTTCAAATATATATACACATATATATATACTTTATATAGATGTGTGTGTATATATATATATATATATATATACACTTTTCAAGATCTTTGCCCTCCACAGATAGCGTACCATTTATTGTCACTGATAACTGAGGTTTGATTCTTTATGGGTTTACTGCTGGTCCAGGAAGGATTAGTTCTACCAGATTAATAGGTTTTGTTTTTGTATTTTTTCCCTGTGAAGCCAACCCAACAGGCAGTTAGGGAGCTCCTACGGCCCTTCGATGCAGCATTCCTGTGCAGGTAGGTCGAGACAGTTTCTGAATTGGACAGATATGTCCTAAAGTGTCTTACAGGAAACAGGAAACACATACTGACAAGCCCTGGGGAACTCTAATGAAATACAAGTTGGAGATTTTACTTTGCGCTCCTGCACATGGTTTAATGAGCTGTCTGTTTCATTAAGAAATATTTATAAACAGAAACAATCCAGGTGTCCTCAATAAGGGATAGCAGAAGTAAATAACACCACATCCATATGATGGAAAACAATAAAAATAAGGGATTAAATAGTTCCACATAATGACATAAAGATGAAATGTAGTGTTAGTTTTACACAAAGGAAAACACAGAATGATCCAGATAATAGGATGGCTTCGTGTAAATAAATATGAAGAATGAATTGGTAGATACTTGAACATGTATGTGATGGTATAGGGATTTATTTTTTTTTTACTTTAGTCTGTGTATTTTATACATGTACACGTGTATTAGTCTTACTTTTGTTAAAAGCAGTATCAGCACTAATAACATAGATGATCATTGAAGCACCATGTACAGATTGGTAACTTTCTTAACTTCATGAAACAACAACACAAAAAGAAACTAAAATCTTGGAAGTTATGTAGAAAAAACCAGCCAATCCTTAGAAATAAAGTTCAAAGTTTATCAGGATTATAAAATATATATTTTTCAGATTTATCTTTTATTGCTATTTATTTTTTATGTACTCAGATTAAGAGAGGTACCTGTGAAGATTTGTTATGTGGGTACATTGTATTGTGGGGAAATCTGGGGTTTTTGCATAACCCTTATTGATTATTGGATGTAGTTGCTATTAGGTAATTTCTCTTCTCATCCTTCACACCTTCCTACTGATGCCAGAGTTTCAGGTTCTTGGTCTCCGCGATTCTAAGAAGGAATCAATGGACCACAGGAGTAGTGGTAAGTCAGGATTTATTTACAGGGAAGAAAAATTACAACTACAAGAAAAACTAAACCTCCAGGCAGAGAGGACCCAGGAGGGGAAAAAGCTCTCCTGCTCCCTCTCCAGCCCAAGTCTGCATCTGATCTCTGTGCTCAGGGGTTTATATAGTCCTGGGGATTGTTTTGCTCTAACATCTTAGGGCATGGGTCTTCCTCAGTTACAGCCAGCTGTCCAATGAAGACTCAGGCCCCGGAAACTGACATGACATTGGCCAGTCAGAAGTCCAGGAGGAGGAGACAGCAAGGCGCCATCCATGAAATGTACTAGCCAGAAGAGCACTGGAAGGAGACAGCAAGGTGCAAGTGTCTCCTCTGCAGGTGTCCAGCCCTTCCAGCAAGCTGGTTCCTCCATCCACCACAGCATCAGCACTGCCAGGGCCAAGGCGGCAGGTCATAGGGCTGCGTTGTCCTGCATCACTACTCTTGTCCCCTTCTGAGTCTCCAGTGTCTGTTATTCTCTCTAGATTACTGATTTTCAACATTGCACAATGGTGTGCAATGACAGAATCTTAGGTATGCCCTGAAAATTTTTGAAGATCACTTATTAAATTATTTTTGAGAGAAGTTCAAAGTATATACTCCTTTTTACTCTTCTTTTGATCAACATAATTTAAGTGTGCTATAAAAGTTTAAGCATAGATAAAAAAGGTTGAAAAACACTGCTCTAGACCCATGCATGCTTATTATTTAAATTCCACTGAATATAGAGTATACAACTTTCTGTTTCAGAGTTCTTTCACTTAGGATAATGGCATCCAGTTCCATTCATGTTGCTGTGAAAGGCATAATTTTTTAATGACCGTGTAGTATTCCCTGCTCTGCGTGCATATGTGTGTGTGTGTGTGTGTGTTTGTATGTAAAACACTACATTTTCCTTGTCCACTCATCAATGATGGACACTTAAATTGGTTCCATGTCTTTGCTATTGTAATTAGTGAGGTGACAAACATACGATAGTATACGTATCTTTCTGATAGAATCATTTCTTTTCTTTTGAGTAGATACCTAGTAGTGTGATTATTTCTGTATCAAATGGTAATTCTGTTTTTAGTTCTTTCTTTCTTTGTTTTTGAGACAGAGTCTCAAGCAGTCACCCTGGGTAGAGTGCCATGGCGTCATAGATCACAGCAACCTCGAATTCTTGGGCATAAGTGATTTGCTTCCTTCAGCTTCCCAAGTACCTGCCACAACTCTCAGCTATTTTTTTTTTGGGGGGGGAGGGTTGTAGTTATCATCATTGTTGTTTGGCGGGCCCAGGCTGGATTCGAACTCCCCAGGTCGGGTGTATGTAGCTAGCTCCCTAGCCACTTGAGCTACAGGTGCCGAGCCCTGTTTTTTGTTCTTTAAGAAATCTCCATACTGTTCCCCACAGAGTTTGCATTCTCACCAGCAGTGTGTAACATCCATAGTTTTATGACATTTTCATAATAGCCAGTCTGACTAGTATAAGACAGTACATTATAGTTTTAATTTGTATTTCTCTAATGATTGATGTTATTTGTCATATTTTTATGTCCTTTGGTCATTTGTTTGTCTTCTGTTGAAAAATGTCTGTTGGTATCTTTTGCCCACTTTTTAATGAGATTATTTGTTTTTTCCTTGTTGAGTTGTTTTAGTTTCTTATAGATTTTAGATATTAGTTCTTTGTCAGACGTACATTTTGTGAGTGTTTTTTTCCCATTCTCTATGTTGTGTATTTACTGTTAATTATTTATGTTGTTGTGCAGAAGATCTTTAATTTAATTATATTCCATTTGTCTATTTTTGCCTTTGTTGCATTTACTTTTGGGATCTTAGTAATGGATAATTTGCTCAGGCCAAAGTCCAGAAAATTTTTTCCTAGGTTTTCTCTTAGAATTTATATGGTTTCAGATTTAACATTTAAGTATTAATCCATCTTGAGTTCATTTTTGTATATGGTGAGGGATATGGATTCAGTTTCATTTCTTTGCATATCCAATTTTCCCTGCAAGATTTATTGAATAGGGTGCCCTTTCTTCATTACATATTTTTATTTATTTTGCTAATGATCAGTTGGTTGTTAGTATATTGTTTTCTTTCTGGGTTCTATAGTCTATTTCATTGATTGTCTATATTTATACTAGAAACATACTTTTTTTTAGTGTAGACTTGTAGTATAGTTTGAAGTCAGGTAACATAATGCCTCTAGTTTTATTCCTTTTGGTTAGGATTGATATGACTATTCATGTTCTTTTAATTGAGGATCATTTTTCCTATTTCTATGAAGAATGACATTGGTGTTTTGATGGGATCTTAGATTTCTTTGTGCAATATAGTCATTTTAATAATATTGATCCAAGAGCCTGGGATGTTTTTCCGTTTGTTTGTGCTACCTATGATTTATTTCACTGGTGTTTGTAGTATTCTTTTGAGAGATCTTTCACCTTAGTTAACTATGTTCCTCGATACCTTACTTTATTTTACTTTGCATCTATTTTAAGTGGAATTGAGTTCTTGGTTTGATTCTCAGCTTGATCATTACTGATATAGAAATGCTACTAATTTTTGTGCAGTGAATTTGTATCTTGAAACTTACTGAATTCACTAACCAAATCTAGGAGTCTTTTGGGAGAACCCTTAGGGTTTTCTAGGTATAAGATCATATCCTGGGCAGGCGGTGCCTGTGTCTGTGAGTAGGGTGCCAGCCCCATATACCGAGGGTGGCGGGTTCAAACCCGGCCCTGGCCAAAGTGCAACAAAAAAAAAGCCGGGCGTTGTGACGGGCGCCGGTACTCCCAGCTACTCTGGAGGCTTAGGCAAGAGAATTGCCTAAGGACAAGAGCTGGAGGTTGCTGTGAGCTGTGACGCTACAGCACCCTACCAAGGGTGACAAAGTGAGACTCTGTCTCAAAAAAAAAAAAAAATCATATCCTGGGCAAAGAATGATAGCTTTCCTCTTTTCCAATTTGCTTGCCCTTTATTTCATTCTTTTGTCTGATTACTCTAAGACTTCCCTTACTATGTTGTATAGGAGTGGTAAACGTGGGCATCATTGTCTTGTCTTAGTTCTTAGGTGGAATGGATTCAACTTCTCCCTATCCAATATGATGTTGGCTGTGCTTGTCATTTATGGCTTTTATTATTTTGAGGTATATAACTTGTATTTCTTATTTTTTGAGGCCTTTTATCATGAAAGGACACTGAAGTTTTCAATTTTTTCTGAATCTGTTTGGAGGATCAAATGGTTTTGGTTTTCACTTTGGTTTTTAGTCAATCACATTTATTGATCTCTATCTTTGTAGAGAAATAAAACCCATTTTATCATAACATATTCTCTTTTCTTATGCTGTTAGAGTCAATTTGCTAATATTTTGTTGAGGAATTTTGCATCTATGTTTACCAGGGATACTTGTCTGTAGTGTTTTATTTATTTATTTATCTTTCAATCCCTATTTGGCTTTGGTGTCAGGGTGACACTAGCTTCATAGAATAAGTCAGGAAGGATTTCTTCCTTCTTCATTTTTGGGAACAATTTCAATAGGATAAGTACCAATTCACCTGTGCCTGGAAGAATTCAGCTGGGATATCCATGAAGTTCTCAACTGCTTTGAGGAAAAGAGATTTCCATTAAAATGAATTCAATCTCAATAGTTGTTATTGGGCTGTTCAGTATGTCTAATTCTTTCTGGTTCAATCTTGGGAGTTTCTATTTTTCCAAAAATTTATGCACTTCCTCTAAGTTTTCTAGTTTCTGGGCATAGAGATATTCGTAATAGTCTCACATGATACTTTGTGTTTCTCTAATATCAATTATAACAGCTCCTTTTCATTTGTAATTGTATTTATGTAATTTTTTTTCTTTTCTTGGTTTATCTAGCTAGTGGTCTATAAATTTTATCTTTCAAAGAACCAACTTTCTTTTATGCATCCATTGTTTTGTTTTCTTTGGTCTCACTATTGGTTACTTCTTCTCTGATCTTTGTTACTTTTCTTCTGTTATCTTGAGGTTTGGTTTGTTTTTGTTTTTCTAGTTCTTTGAGGTGTGACATTTATTTAACGCTATTAACCTCCTTCTTCATGCTGCTTTCACTGTTTCCCAGAACTTTTAATATGTTGTGTCCCTATTGTCAGTCATTTTAAAAAGTCTTTAAATTTCCAACTTGATTTCCTAATAAACCCATAGACAATTTAGGAGCAGATTGTTTAATTTGTACATATTTGTATAGCTTTGAGATTTCTTTTTGGAATTAATTTCTAATTGTAGTCTAAGAAGAAGCTTGATATGATTTTGATTTTGAAAAATGTATTTATACTTGTTTTGTGGCCTAACATATGATCTGCCTTCAAATGTGTTCCACACATTGATGAGAAGAAATTTTATTTTAAATTAAATTAAATTTTTAGTTGACACATAATAATTGTACATTTTTGTAGGTACCTAGGACATTTTGATGCACATAATGTGTCATAATCAGATCAGGGTAATTATCATTTCTATCCTCTCAAACATTTATTATTTTGTGTTTGTGGGACATTTATTTATTTATTTATTTTTATTTTTTTGAGAGAGAGTCTCACTTTGTCCCCCTTGGTAGAGTGCTGTGACGTCATAGCTCCCAGCAACCTCAAACTCTTGGGCTCAAGCAACCCTCTTGCCTCAGTCTATCGAGTAGCTCAGATTACAAGCACCTTCTACAACATCCAGCTATTTTTAGAGACAAGGTCTAGCTCTGGCTCAGACTGGTCTTGAACCTGTGTGCTCAGGCTATCCACCCACCTTAGCCTCTCAGAGTGTTAGGATTACAGGTGTGAGGCACCGTGCCTGGCCCTGAGCATTTAGTTTTGAATATAAGGCATATTAAATGGTAATAAAGATTGAATAGATATAGATAAGTCAATAGCTGAACTCCTGCTCCATATTGGAAGTTAAATGTTTTATTTCTCCTTAGAGCCTGAGTTTGTTTTGTTAGACCTTTCAACACATTGCAGTGAATAATGATTAAAATTCATATAGATTAAGTTATGTTAGAAGATGAAGCTTACTAATTAACAATAGACCTAAAGGAAAAAAAGACAGGCAGTATTAAAACTTAAGCCAGGTCAATTATAAAAACCTCTCAGTGAAAAAATTAGTCTTTTAAATCACTGAATAATGAACTCCATAAAAGTCTGCATTTTCATTCCATTTAGTCCCTGTTGTTTCCTTACTGCCTAGAACACTGCCTGGCAATTGAGAGACTTTTCAATAAATACTTATTGAATGAGCAATTATATGAATGAATGAATTGTGTAAACATTGTGGCAAAGGATGCCTTTTTTACTTTGCCTTTACAATTTAGAATGTAAATTTCATAACTACATTCACTGGAAAATACTTTACACAGGAAGTATGGAAATGGCAAAATAATAATTAATTACCTACCTGTAGGAAATATGCATTTGAAAATCAATATGATTATTATATTCTATAGATACCCAGGCTTAGATACAAATACCGTCTTACAATTAATAACTACTTTGATTTTTTTTTACACTTTTATATAGTTAAATAGAATATAATTTGTGTGTGCCCATAGCCCCTATGCAGGTGCATTTGAAATGTTTTTAAAAATAAAAACTAAATCAAAAAACTTGGACTCAACAGTTTATGTTAATTTAGGGATTTAATGAAATAGTTTAAATAATTGTTATTCCCTGTGATTTTTGCATCCCTTCTCTTCATCCAGCCACAGTTCATGTGCAGAAAAAAGTGACCTAACTCCAGAACTTAAAAGGAGAATAGGAAGGATACTGTGAATCTGGGGCAGCATTCTAGCACAAAATCATTAGTCATGGATCAAAAATCACAACTGTCCAAACAGTAGACACAGTGTCCCTCACACTAGTAAAAAATTATTTTCTCAAATAGTATTTCTGAGAGTGTTAGCAGAGTTAGAGAATCCCTATGATCGCATAAATGAAGAACTGTGTAGAAAATTGAACTTACAAAACAGACATTGCCAGTAACTTTTATTTCACTGAAAATGATACCGAAATTTCTTCTTCAGCAGGTCCTTGGTCTCAGGGAATTGAAGAATGAATCCACAGATCACAGATCAGTGGTAAGACAAGATTTATTTTACAGAAAAGAATACAAAGAAAGCATCAGAGCTTCTGGCAGAGGGAAAAACTCAAGTCAGAAAAAAATCTCTCTTTGCCCAGATTCTTTGTCTAGAGGTATATAGAGTCAAGTGGGTCCTTTGTAGTTTCACCTTGTAAGGATTTGGTAACAAATGAATGGATACAATCCTTTCGGCTGGAGTAAGATGAATGAGATTGTCAATGAATGGACAAGTTCCTTCTGTTAGGGGCCAGGAGAATAGGTACATTAATGAATGGATATAGTCTGCTCATGAAACTGTCCAGGCCTAGGAAATGAGGGGTCTCCCTGAATGGGGGAACCCTGTTTCACTCTTGGGACTGTGCAATGCTCACAGGGGAGTAGGTAGCAAGAGGAGGGCTCTCCAGGTCCCAAGGTGGTTCTAGGGTTGGCACAGCAGCACAGGCTGTACCAGGGCTCTCGCTCAACTAACTAGGGATGCGGGGGCTTCCACCGCTAGCCCTCTCTGCCGCACTCAGTTCTCCAGCTCTGCCTCCCATCTTCAGCGGCACCAACACTTCAGGAGATGTAGAAGGTGGGGCAGCTCCTCCAGGGTGGCTGGCGCTGACAAAGCTGTAGTGCACCCGCCCTGTATCAAAATATAAGGACCTAACTAAGCAAACACTCTTTTGGCAAACTTTTGGAGACCATTCCGAAGTCTAACATAAAATCAGAAAATTCTAAATTTTTTAGGTGTATTTTACACTTATGATTGTTCTAAAAAATATTATCTAGTACATTTCTCCAATTTATATCCTGGTGTCTGATATACTAGACATGTAACGTTTATTAAAGGCCTGCTGAGAAAAATATCAAGTTCTTCCCTGTAGCAGTTAATCCTAATTGATTTGGACGGACTAATGAGGTGCATTTCTTGCAGTAACTGAAAAAAACTACGAGGCACAGTTGTTTTCTCTCTACTGGGAAAAATCAGCCCTGGATCTCTTATTCCATGGAACACCATAATGTAGCTATACAACTTGCTTTTCCTGAATACAAGGAAGAACTTTATCTGAAGCCTTTTAATTTCTAAAAAAGGATGACTGGCTTTCTAAAAATATCAGACATTTTGAGTTGCATTATTTGAACTATTTAGTATTTATTAAGCACCATGCATGTCCAGAGGGTGGTGCAGAATAGAAAGCTATTTGGTCAATAGTGTCTTGGGTCAAAAGCGTAATAGTCCCGAGAATACGGTGTGAGTTTTCTCTCAAAGGAACAAAAAAAGTGTTCATGTTCCTTCAGATTTTAAATACCCACCAAAGTAAGAAAATAGCCCATGGTTCTTCTTCTGTTTATATATAAAATTTCACTAGCACAATGGTACTTACACACTACATAAAGTTACTCTGGAGATCTTTAAACAGTGTGTAATAAAAAAAAAATAGACAAGTCATGGTAATTAGAAATACATGAAACTGCTGAAGTAATGCCTCTCCAGCTATTTTTGGAGTAAAAAAAATTTAAGTATCCAATCCATCATAGGCTGTATTGTACTATTTTTAAATACCATACAATACAATAAATCATGAGAAAACTTAAATGTAAAAAAATTAAAAATACTGGCCAGCTTATCATAGACTTGAACGTCATAGCAATGCCAAACTGCTCTAAGTTTTCTGAAACACTCCTTATTTCTACGTTTGTTTCCTAAGAAGCCTGTAACAAATAGTCCACAAATGGATGGTGATCTAAATCACATTTTTATACTTTTACCTTAGAGTATGTTGAGATAAAACCATGTAAGGGGATACATCACATATAAAGAAGTATGTATCTTAAAGCCCTTGGAAAAATAGTATCTCCACACTCGATCTATTCTTGTAGTGAAGTCTATTTACTAAATTCTGTAACATCTACTCTGGTCCCTGGAATTAAAATGCATCTAAACTAGAACTAAGTAAAATAGTCTTTGACATTAGATATAAACATAACTGATGTTTTATTACTAATGATAATTTAGCACTTTATCTCTCAAACTCTAGAGACAGTCTAACTAAATTGTTTTTCTAGTGGCCTTTAAAAACAACAAACTGCAAAAATGTACTCAGAATGAACAAGCTCTAATACTATCAAACTTTTATCTTTCACATGTAATTGAAATTCAAATTCTTATTTTCTTTCAAGTGCTGCATTTATTTGTAAACTGATCTGGTAACTACAAAATTATGCATCAAAGTCTTTATCTGCAGACATGATATGTTGCTATTCACAGAATAGTAAACTTCTCAGGCAAGAGAATCTAGATTTACATTTTTTTAAATTAAATCATAGCTGTGTACATTAATGCTATCATGGGGTACAATGTACTGGTTTTATATACAATTTGAAATATTTTTATTGAACTGGTTAACATAGCCTTCATGGAATTTTATTAGTTATTGTGCTAAGACATTTATATTCTACACTTAGTAAATTTCACATGTATCCTTCTAAGATGCACCATAGGTGTGGTCCCACCAATTACCCTCCCTCCACCCATCCTCCCTCCCCTCCCCTACCTCTCCCCTTTCCGCTTCTTTTTGGGCTATTACCTTAAAGTTACTAAATTCTAGTGTTTGAGGAACTAAAGAAAAAAGTCACTTTTTTTTTTAAGTTGTAAGAGTTCAAGTGCAGAAATGAGCAGATGAGTGAAGAGACTGTACCCTGGAATATAAACAGCGAGTAACTCACAGCTGTACACATGGGTTTAAACAGTAATGCATGCTATGTGAGCACCCACTGATGGTTCCAGCTATGAAATGATGATTATAATTATTACTGTAATAATATATATTATATATCATTATTAATAATAATTATAATTATAAGTAATTATAATTGTCCAGGGATCATTATAACACTATGTGATACAGTAACAGACAGATCTACTATAGTTTCTAAAAGCCTCAATTAGTTAACAAACACATTTATAGACCCTCAGAATATTATTGGCCCAAAGTGTTTATTTTGTTCTGAGAGTGAAAGCCTTTAGTTACAGTCCTTATAGCCATGTAGAGGTTTCAAACTATAGATGTAAATACTACAACCTGATTTAATAAAGAGAGGAAATATTTTTATAAATCAGCATTTTAACTCTCATTTGCTCATGGGCACTCATTGGAGAAAAATGTGAAATAAATCATTACTTTTGTTGTTCTGCAAACAGTTAAAAAAATGAAGCTGTTGATGTTAAAGTAGGTGCTGAGTAAGTCACATTCTCTGTGTGTTCAGGGATCACCAGAGTGTGCCAGGGGTTTTAACATTTCAGAACCACTTTCAGCTGTTGCTAAATGGTATAATGTTCTAAAATGAGCATTGCAATTGGAAAGATATAGCAAAGGTGATTTGGGTGTCTGTGTGTGTGGGGGAGGGGCGGTGTATGAATAGTGGAAAGCTATTTTAGGACATTTTAGAACTTAACACCGTTTAGTAGCAGTGTCTTTAAAAAAGGTATGGAAAATAGTCATGGAATATGTGTTGGATTGAATACAAAATTGTAATCCCGGGCTGATTAATTGTAATATGAGAGTAGAAACAAGACAATAGTGAAAAGATTGACATGGTGATGCAAAACTTTAATCAGAAAATCTCCACACCCTATGGAAATTATGTTCTATGTCCTTAGTCTGAGGAATTGCTAGCAGATTCCATTCAAGTTCACAAACCGTAGCATGCTCAAGAGGAAACAGAAAGGAAACAACCACAAGATTGCACCAGATTGGGGAGGACTTGCAAAATGTCATCTGGATGTGATTCATTTCTCACCATATTTTCAGCTGCACTAATTTCAGACTTTGAGGATGTGGTTATGTCACTTGTGATGAAACAGACCTGCCTGCTCCCAGCGCCATTTAACTGTGTGACCTCAGGGCATGAGAACCAGGCTAGATTTCTAGAGCCTGCCATGTAAAGATGAAATAAAGGAAAAGAATTAGATATGAGAGAAAACACACACACCCTCCCTTTCCTCTCTTTCAGAAGAGTTCAGACTCCACTGTTTTTTGAGAATAAATTAGGAACAGAGATCATTTTAAGTTTCCTATTGATAATGATTGGGGACTTATTACTTATGGAAGCATGAACATGCCTGCAGATTGTCACCACTAAGAAAACAGGTGCGTTTTTAAACTATTTGGGTCTTTGGATTTCCAGCAACTGGAATGTTTAAAATAAAATAACTTGTATAGTGTTAATTTGGCCTGCCTTGCTTAGCAGACCTTAATCACTTCAACATTAAGTTCAATGCTTCTAAAATTCAGATATTTCAAATACATCCTAACATATCATTTGTTATTGTCACTTTATGGTGCTGTCAAAAAACACATTCTCATATCTATCCAACTATATTTTTTCCCTTTTTAAAATATTTCAGGTTATTGTGAGGATGCAACCAACCACATCACAGTTTCGAATTTGATGTTAGAGTCCCTCTTATGTGTGTCTTTAACCCCAAATGTGTGCGGTACACCCCTACCTGGTGCCCTTTGAGAGGGAGCACACCAATTCCTCCTCGTCCCCTCTTCCTCATTCCCTCTCCTCCCAATTTGAATAGAATTAACTTTTTCTCCTATGTGGGCATGTGTTACATCATTTACTGCCTTCATAATAAAATTGAGTACATTATTTTTTTGTCAGATTTTCTTTCTTTTTTTTTTTTATTAAATCATAGCTGTGTACATTAATGCAATCATGGGGTACAAAAAAAAAAATTGAGTACATTAGATACTTGCTTGTCCATTATTGTGCTACTTAGTAAGAAGAATGTGTTTCAACTCCATCCAGTTCAATACAAAAGAGGTAAAATCTCCATCTTTCTTATGGCTGCCTAGTGTTCGCTGGTAGACATATACCATAGATAGCTTATTAATCCATTCCTGAGTTGATGGGCATTTATGTTGTTTTCACATCTTGATGGTTATAAATTGAGCTGCGATAAACATTCTAGTGCAAATGTCCTTATGACAAAATGATATTTTTTTCTTCTGGGTTGTTGCCTAGTAGCGGGATTGCAGGGTCAAATGGGAGGTTTGATTTGAGTTCTTTAAGGATCCTCTATACTTCTTTCCAAAAAGACTGCATTAGTTCACAGTCCCACCAACGGTGTAAAAGTGTTCTCCTCCTCTCTCCACATCTGCACCAGCATCAGCAAGTCTGGGACTTTGTAATGTGGACTATTCTTCCTAGGGTTAGGTGATATCTCAGGGTGTTTTTTTTTTTTTTTTTTTTTTTTGAGACAGAGTCTCAAGTTGTCACCCTGGGTAGAGTGCTGTGGTGTCACTGCTCACAGCAACCTAAACTCTTGAGCTTAAGCAATCCTCTTGCCTCAGTCTCCCAAGTAGCTGGGACTACAGGCACTTGCCACAGTGCCTGGCTATTTTTTGGTTATAGTTACCATTGTTGTTTGGCAGGCCTGGGCTGGATTCGAACTGCCAGGCTCCATATAAGCGGCTGTTGCCTTAGCTGCTTGAGCTATAGGCTCCGAGCCCTCAGGTTGGTTTTGACTTGCATTTCTCTGATGATTAGGGATGATGAACATTTTTTTTTTTTGAGACAGAGCCTCAAGCTGTCACCCTGGGTAGAGTGCCATGGCATCACAGCTCACAGCAACCTCCAATTCCTGGGCTCAAGTGAGTCTCCTGCCTCAGCCTCCCAAGCAGCTGGGACCACAGGCACCTGCCACAATGCCCGGACATTTTTTGGTTGGAGCCGTCATTGTTTGGCAGGCCCGGGCTGGATTCGAACCTGCCAACTCAGGTGTACGTGGCTGGCGCCCCAGCCTGTTGAGCCACAGGAGCATATGTTTGTTAGCCATTCATCTGTCATCCTCAGAGAAGGTTCTGTTCATGTCTCTTGCCCCATGATAGATGGGCTTATTTTTCTCTTATTTGGTTGATTATTTTGAGTTCTTTATAGATTCTAGTTACCCACCCTTTGTCAGATTCATAACATGCAAATATCTTTTCCCATTCTGAAGGTCATCTATTTGTTGTGTCCTTAGCTGTGCAGAAGCTTTTCAATTTCATTAAGTCTCATTTGTGTATTTTTGTTGTCACTGCAATCGCTGTTGAAGTCTTCTTCATAAAATTTTTCCCCAGGCCAATAACCTCAAGAACCTTTCCTGCACTTTCTCCTAGGATTTTTATTATTTTGTGTCTTCGATTTAAATCTTCTATCCATCTTGAGTCAATTTTTGTAAGTGGTGAAAAGTGTGCATCCAATTTCAGTCTTTTACGTGTGCTTATCCACTTCTCCCAACACCATTTGTTGAATAGGGATTCTGTTTCCCAGTGTATGCTTTTGTTTGGTTTATCAAAGATCAGATGGCTATAAGTGACTGGTTTGATCTCATTAACCATCTCCCCTTTATTCCCCCCCCATTGGAATGTCTTAACACAAATGATAAGTGCTGGAGGTAGTGGATACCCCAATCACCCTGATTTGATCAATATACATTATACGCCTATATCAAAACATCACATGTATCCTATAGATATATACAACTATTATGTATCCATAGTAATTCAAACAAAAAAAATTGAGATTTTCAGATATTCTCAACATTCTACAACATTGATGATATAACACCAAGAATACTTCAGAAGAGAATTATCTCATGTCAAATATATAATTCTCCTGGATGAAGGCTTTCTCCATGGTAAGATGTTAAGAGCTACATTTTCCCAGAGTAATACTTAGGTTTCTCTGCCACTTAAAGCCATGAAGCAATGATAGCTTGGCAGGATACAAAACCTTGTGCAAGTTAAAGCTTCTGGGACTTTTACATTTCAGGGCAACGTTAGAGAGTTGTTGCCAATGTTCTGTAAAACTTTTCTAGAAACTCATACCTCATCCTCGTTAGTGAGGCCCAATACTGGAAATGGATGCCCAGGTGACACTGGGGTTATCCAAATAAAGTCATTGCGAATTGAATATATGGTATTCCTAGTCTACTGAGGATTATAGCTTAAACCCAGTCTACCTTTAATGTGCTGAGAGCAATTTCATTAGCCTACGGCTGGGTAAAATAATCTGATAGATAGCCTATTTTATAATAAAGTGTTGAGACATGTAATTCATTAAATATTATATTGCAAATGAAAAATAGAACCATGGTAGGGGTATTCAAAGTACAGTCTCTGTATGCATATTGCTTTAGGGCCATCACAGAGGCGAAAAATTATAAGTTGAACCATCACAACCTAGACACTGTCTACATTGGCATTATATTGAGGGTCCTACAATGACAGGATATCCCACCAATATGAGGAAGTGGAAAGTTTATCTCCTACAAAGTGTACAAAGACTCTGGAAGTGTTCAGATATACTTATGCTCTTTCCTGAAAACTGTTTCTAAGTAACTGACAGGTTCAATCATCATTTTTTGAGACAAAGACTTAAAACTTGGGCTAGAATACTGAAGATCTCGGTTCTTTGAAGTTATGTCTCTTACTATCTATATGACTTTAGATAAGTTTCTTAAAATTCTTGATCCAGGTGCACTCAGATAAGCTTATTAGACCTGTGTTCCCTGCAGAGTATATAAGAATGGTCATTAGAATGAGACTGTGGCACTTCCAGGGACATGGTTGTCTTAAAAACAGATTGCTATGGTCACGAGAATGGACTTGCACAGTACAAGAAACAACTTAAACAGCTAGATAATATGTTTAGTAGCAAGTGATTTTTAATTATTCCTAACTTAACTGGAAAATTCAATTAGCAATATAGTCTCTTGGCAATTGCTATTCCTGATACTTGCTTGTAGGTGTACACAAGGGCATGTACCCACAATATGTAAAATCCCAGTCTACACCCAAGAGAGAACATGAAAGCATCAGTGCCAGGCACACAGCAGGATTCATAAATGGAGATTCCATCCTTTCACCTCCCTTACTGAGCTCCCTCTTGAAGAAGGTGTTATATATGCAAACTGTATATTTAGAAATTATTTTACCTTGAAAATGGAAATTAGTTGCAAAGCTTCTGTACAGCTAAGGTGACTACAATCAGAGCAAACAGACAACCTACACATTGGGAAAGGATATTTACATATTTTTTAAATTGTGTTTTTTTCTTTTTTCTTTTTTTGGCTGGGGCTGGGTTTGAACCTGCCACCTCTGGTACATGGGGTCAGCACCCTACTCCTTTGAGCCACAGGTGCTGCCCCCGATATTTGCATATTTTGATTCAGACAAAAGCTTGATAAATAAGATCTACAGAGAACTCAAAGTAATAAACATAAAGCCAACAATCCCTTAACTCACTGGGCAAGAGAGATTTATAGAATCTTCTGTAAAGAATAGCTTATAAACATATGAAAAAATGCTCGTCATCCCTAATAAATTAGAGAAATGCAAATCAAAACCACCCTGAGATATCATCTAACCCCAGTGAGAATGGCCCACATCACAAAATCTCAAAACTACAGATGCTGGCATGCATGTGGAGAGAAGGGAACACTTTTACACTGCTGGTGGGACTGCAAACTGATACAACGTTTTTGGAAGGCAGTGTGGAGAACCCTCAAGAACTCAAGCTAGACCTCACATCTGATCCTTCAATCCCACTGCTGGGCATCTACCCAGAAGAAAAAAAGTCCTTTTATCACAAGGACACTTGTACTAGACTATTTCTTACAGCTAAATTTACAATCACCAAAATGTGGAAACAGCTTAAATGCCCACTAACTCAAGAATTTATTAAAAAGCTTGGTATTTGTATACCATGGAATACTACTCAGCCACTACAAAGATGGAGACTTCGCATCCTTTGTTTTAACCCGGATAGATGTGGAATACATTATTCTTAGTAAAACATCACAAGAATGGAGAAATAAGAATCCTATGTACTCAATTCTGATATGAGGACAATTAAGGTCCTAGTACACAGTGGGGGGTGGGGACAGGGAAAGCTGAGAAAGGGAAGGACAGAGGGCGTGGAGGGTCAAGGGATAGGGTTCACCTTTTGGGGAAAGGACACAAGTAAGAGGGTGCTTATCTAACCAAAGCAATCAAGGTAACCTGCTTCTGTGTACCCTCAATGAATTCTCAACAATAAAAAGAAAAGAATAGCAATTAGTTTTTAAGAACAGTGATCAATATGCTATTTTGCTAAAACAAAGTTCCTTTCTTGTTTTTTTGTACATTTTCCTTTCTTCTTCTGTTTTCTACTATTTCTTTCTTTCTTTGAGACGGAGTTTCACTCTCTTGCCCAGGCTAGAGTGCCGTGGCATCAGCCTAGCTCACGGTAAGCTCAAACTCCTGGGCTCCAATGACCCTCCTGCCTCAGCCCCCTCAGTAGCTGAGACTGCAGCTGCTCACCACAACACCAGGCTAATTTTTTCCCATTTTTAGTAGAGAAAATGTCCTGTTCTTCCTCAGGCTGGTTTCAAACTCCTGAGCTCAAGGGATCCTCCTTCTTCTCAGAGTGCCAGGATTACAGGTGTGAGCCACAACACCCAGCAGTTTTCCACTATGTCTTCATGGATTTATTTCCTAGTGATTTCATAGTTCCAGTTAGAAGATAAGAAAACTAGCAGTGGACTTCCGTGCTTTCCCGGGAGATATATATTCGATATCCAAGAGCCATTGGAGAATATTGGCACAGGTAGACACATACATACAAATGTCCTGGATCTATTCAGCAAAATATGAAAGGAAGAGATTGTTATTTTATCATTCATATTAGAAAAGTATTTTAAATATTTAATCACAACCTAATTTTAAAAATGAATATAGCAGAAAGAAAAATAAAACATTCTTGAGTATGTCCTTAGGTGTAATTAGGACTATTTTAAGGTATAAATAGTAATTCCTTCTCTATTCTTAGTCCAATGAATGCTACAAAGGAAAGTCTCATACAATCCAATTGTTCATTTGCAATTTAGATTTATGTCAACAGAGACATTAACTTAAAACAGGGACCAGGTCCATACCCTGCTGATCAAAAGGGGCCTAATGACTGGAGTCTGGAGGCTCCTTTTTGTGATTTTTTTTTATTCTCTTAGGATATTGAAAAGAAAAACGTCCAAGAGGTGTACCAAACTGATGCCAGCACTTTGATTGTGCCAACCAGTGCTGAGAGTTTGATTGTATTTGAAAGGAAAATATTTGAAGCAGGGGAAACCTCCTGGTTCATAGCCAGTTTCCTCCATAAATGCAAACACACACACACACCAGGCACCAGACTCCAGTCTTATGCACTGAAGTACGGAGAAAGACCAGTGGTTGGTAGTTCAACCAGGGAGGATTGTCTTAGAAGTTCTTTGTTTAATCTGGGCTGATTTCCTGTATCAAGAAGGACAGAATGCATTTGCCTGTCTGTGTGTTTATCAGCAATTGTTCCCCTTGGGTGCTTTGATTTGGCACGCATTTCCCCCTATCTGATGGTCTTGAACTTAAGAATGTATTACAGATGAATTCATTGTGTACATTTTTTCCTTATTGCACTAATTTACAAGCACAGTTTGCTATAATTAGGTACTGAATTGAAAAAGAAAACTTTCAAGCAGAAATGTTAAGCTTGTTGATATTGTATGTCTAGGATTCAGTATTTATTCTGTCCAAAACTTTTCTTACCTCTTACCTCCATTCCCTATCAGGAAGTAAATGGTCAGCAATTGTTCGCAGCAGGCAGAGTCTATATTTCCTCGTCCAGGGACAAGCTGTTGTGTCTCACACGGCCACAGCATACTTGTACATACCCTCCATAGAAACCTAAGGTTCATAATGAGATGCCAGAGAGAAATAGAAATATGAAGGAAAACAAGACAGAAGACATTTGAGAGACAGACCCAATTGGAGAGCATGATGTGTGTGCCTGTTGCAGGCAATTACTCTGGTGGTTAGAATTGACTTCATGCATGACAATGCCATTTAGGGTAGTGGTTAGAGTTCCTAAAAGGCTTTGTAAAAGGAATTCCCAGAGAACAACTAGCCTGTAGCTTCTCTCTGCATCTGGCTTCCCCCTGCCATCCTTTACTCTCACAAGACTGTCTCAATAAAAGCAGACAATTGACATCAACATTTTTATTTAGGGACAATTTCTTATCCTTGTAGATTATTTGTCCCTCCCTTGTCAATGGTTATCAAGACAGAAGGAAGGCAAACATTTGGGTTGTTGGTAAATACGTTTGAGACTAATGATGTTTAAAATGGATCTTTTCCACCTCTAAAAGGTAGAACAGACATTACTTCACTGATCCTTAAAATTAGAGTTTTTGAAGGGAAGAAATAAAAACTTCAATTCATTTTTGCTTGTGGGCAGGCTGGACAATTGAACCTACAGTGTCTGATGATTTCTTAGACCCAACAAGGAGAGAGAAACTGGATGCATGTGTGTGAGCATGCATTTCGCTTAAAACCAGACCTATAATGCTGCCCACTCCTTTCTCAAACAAAAGCTGAAAAATCCCATGCAAAATTCCTTGTTAGGGACCAACAGGTAGTGCTGCTCCCACCCTGGCCTGTCACCTATGCCTTTCCACATTCAGCCCCTGACAAGCCACCTTTGTTTTTGAACATTCAGCAGGCCCATAATTGACCTGGCTGATCTTCCACTTCTCTCTTTTTCTCCTTGAGTGCGTCAAAAGAATGATTCTTTTGTCGATGGCAACCCAGCCAGCACTTGGTAACACCTGTCTTTATTTAACAAACTGATGCCTGGCAGTTACCTTTGTCTTTTTTTTCCTTAGTGTGTATGTATCTGAAAGAGGTTAATGGTGCCCAGTAGCCCTATTATAATTAAAATTCTGCCAGTATTTTTATAACAAACTGTAGAATTGCAAAAACAATTTGGAAATGCTCTGTGAACAGTTTAGAATCTAGTACTAGGGATTATTATTGAGGCACATGTAGTTTTGTTCTAATTTCTGGTTATTGAGAAAATGCTGCTTATTTGTTTACTTAGGGAAAAGAAACTAGTCCTTTTTATATCAGGTAACAATCTGATTTGCATGTGCTTAGTTAACATGGAAACTTATAACACTCTAAGATTCTTAGGGTACATCCTGTCTGGATATTCCCAAAGATGAATTCTTGGGGACCAGGACGTTAAATGTGATTTTTGTTGTCTTAGCATTTTGGTTACTGCACAAAGCTGAAACAGATTGTTTTAAAGTACCACTAATTTTAGATAGAGTAGTTAGACACATTTCCACTAAGAAAGGGCAAGCCCACTTGACACCTTTTGTTCAATGCCCACTTTCTGCACCTATTTCCAGGTTATAGATTTATCAGAGCAAAGTTCATCTTGAAGAGTGTCAGGTATTGATAAGACAGGGAGTGAGCTGGCTTTTCCTTCCCTTCTCAAAGTAAACAAAGAGGGCCTTTCCGAAACTGCTTGAAGAGAGAGCAGCTGCTTATGGGGAGGCTCAAACAGCAGCACTCTCTCCAGCTATCTCCCTGCCTACTGTTTACATACACAGGGCCGCAGTTTGCAAGTGCACGCTAGAATTTCAGAGATATAGTCAATGTCTCCGACTATTACAGGAAAAGACACATTAGTTTTACATCTGCCGTGAAACATTATATGCAATCAGGACATGGCAGTTCCATCTGAGGGAGCTTTTCATTTATTAACGTATTTATTTAGCCTTTTTTTTAACCACCCCTCACTCCTGCAAGTAAAGGAAGAGTAAACACAACCTGCCATGTCTAGGGGGGAGGGCTGGGGCAAGAAGAAGGGAAGATGAGATCGTGAGAGACACCCCCTATCACACGTTGCCCTGTGGGCCTCTGACACTCTGAGAAAGGTGAGGTATAAATAGGGAAAAGGGTAAGGCTTTTAACTGGACATAGTATAGAGGCGTAGGTTCAATGAATATTGCACAGTTGCAAATTAACACAATTCTAATATTCAAAAGTGACAAGAGAGTGCGGGGATCTGCCATAAATACTATCAAGTGCAAGGAAAAAAAACCCACTTAACATGTTTTGTTTAAAACCAGAGATGGAAGAATAAGTACCCATTCAATAGACTGATTCCACTAATGGGCCATAGTAAAAATAACTTGTGTAGCTTAAATATAACTGTGAACATTTACATTTTGTATCGTTTTGCCAATCAGTAAACTTAAAATGATGCACATTTACAAAAAACACTTAGCTTTGCCGGATCTTCAACTTCAGACGTAAGCAGAATTTTGTAGACATCCACAGCAGTTTAGAAAAAACTGCCACAGTCAAATCTGTCAAGAGAGATCATCTTGTAATTATCTGCTCAGATTTGTGAGCAAGTATAGCAGAGTGAAAATTCATAATGAAATAAAATAAATCTGAATTTCATTTTCTGCTTTGGTGTTCACTAGATGTGTGGGGGCTTATTATTTAATTCTCTGCATTTCTAATTATTCATTTGTAAAATTAAAAATAAATATTGTTCAATAAATTTATTGAAAGGATGAAATGAACTTATGAAGTGCGTCTCTCCGGTGAAGTTTTGGTTGAAATTTTCTTCCTTTCTTTTGTTGTTTCCTTTTCCTTCTTTTCTTCATTCCTTGGTTCTTTCTGTTCGGTTTTCAGGAATTTTTCATTCTTCTCTGCACCTGTCTTCTGACTCTTCATTGCCTATACCATGGGTCCTCAAACTTTTTAAACAGGGGGCCAGTTCAGTGTCCCTCAGACTGTTGGCGGGCCGGACTATAGTTTAAAAAACAAAAACCTATGAACGAATTCCTATGCACACTCCCCATATCTTATTTTGAAGTAAAACAATAAAACGGGAACAAATACGATATTTAAAATGAAGAACAAATAAAGTTAAATCAACAAACTTATCAGTATTTCTATGGTAACTATGGGCTGGCCTGCTTTTGGCTAATGAGAGGGTCAATGTCCAGTTCCATATTTGTCACTGCTAGTCGTAACAAGTGATGCAAATGTGCATCAGTTAGTCTAGATTTGGTTGGAGATTTCAGATGTTTCTTTTTTTTTTTTTTGAGACAGAGCCTCAAGCTGTCACCCTGGATAGAGTGCAGTGGCATCACAGCTCACAGCAACCTCTAACTCCTGGGCTAAAGCGAGTCTCTTGCCTCTGCCTCCCAAGTAGCTGGGACTACAGGTGCCCGCCACAACCCCCCGGGCCATTTTTTTTGGATGCAGCCGTCATTGTTGTTTGGTGGGCCCAGGCTGGATTCGAACCCGCCAGGTCAGGTGTACGTGGCTGGCGCCTTAGCCCATTGAGCCCCAGGCGCCAAGCCAATTTCAGATGTTTCATTCTGGAAAAAGTCTGTTCATAGACATAAGTGCTACCAAAGATGGTTGCCATTTTGAGTGCATGGTTCCTGAGATTAGGATATGTCTCAGAGGTAAGAGATGCATAGAAATTAGGAAGGCTGCTTGACTTGAATGCATCTTTCAGAGAGTCACAATTCTGCAGTTCAGCCAGTTCCATTTGGTAAATTGTATCCACATTTTCTCTCTTTCTTTTTTTTTTATTTCAAGATACTTTATTCTTAAAACAGGTCACAACACTAAGCTTTTGGCCCATTCTGCCACTGTACAAGCTACAAATGCTTGCTGAGCAGCAGAGGGGTACTCTTTCATAGCGTGTCTGAAAAGTGAATAAAAATCCATATAAAACAAATATTCAAATAGTTTCCATAGGAACACAGATAAGTGTGACCCCATCTCCTAATCTTACATATTGCTGCATCTGTGCCAACACTACTCTTACGAAGACATTTCAAAACTAGCAATAATTAAGTTAAACGATCCCTCCAAATCCCTTAATTCAAGCTAAACTCGCAGTTAACAGCTACAGAATAATATCTACACATTAATACTAGCTGAAGCACAAGTTGCTGGGTGACATTTCATTCCACTTTCCCAAGCACAAGACACAGGCAGAGTGCCAACATCCTGCTCTTCTACTTCGGGTAGGTAGTTGGGGTTCTGGATTTGCTGCAC
>CAUYRH010066727.1:0-28591 GCA_963574655.1 Perodicticus potto | reverse complement strand
GAGAGAGGGAAGGAGCGAGGAGGGTGGGGTCTTGGTGTGTGCCACACCTTTTGGGGGCAAAACTCGATTGTAAGAGGGACTTTACCCAACAAATGCAATCAGTGTAACATGGTTTCTTTTTCTTTTTTTTTGAGACAGAGCCTCAAGCTGTCCCCCTGGATAGAGTGCTGTGGCATCACAGCTCACAGCAACCTCCAATTCCTGGGCTCAAGCGAGTCTCTTGCCTCTGCCTCCCAAGTAGCTGGGACTACAGGCGCCCCGCCACAACGCCCGGCCATTTTTTTTTTTTTTTGGTTGCAGCTGTCATTGTTGTTTGGCGGGCCTGTGCTGGATTCGAACCCGCCAGCTCAGGTGTATGTGGCTGGAGCCTTAGCCTGTTGAGCCACAGGTGCTGAGCCAGTAACATGGTTTCTTATACCCTCAATGAATCCCCAACAATAAAAAATAAAGAAAGAAAGAAAGAAAGAACAAAAATAATAATAATATTAATCTTTCTTTTTCTATCTATCATCTTTAAGCCTTTGTCTATAGTTTCACTGTAATATACTTTTTGTTTATCCTTAGCTTTTTTAAATTATAGACTGATACCTTTTGGAAAATTCTCTGCACTTATCTCATCAAATATAGCTTGTAGACTCCTAGACGCAGCTCCCTTGGGGTCTCTAAGTGGATATATGTTAAAACCTTCTAGTTATATCCTCTGTGTACCTTATGTTTTCGTATTACCTATTGCCTTTACATGCTTTATTCTGTACATTCCTCTGAACAATCTTTCAGTTTACTAGTTCTCTTCACCTATTCTAACCTGTATTTTAATCTATCCATTGAGTTTTTAATGAGTTCTTATGTACCTTCTTTCAAGCTTTGAAATCCTGTTTATTGAGATTCTTGCAGCAGTCCCTAGCTAGCACCAGAGGGACTAGAACCTGTCCGCTTTGTATTCCTCTCACTTATCTTAAGTGTTCTTCTCTCTATTTGTGTTTTTTAAAATTTCGGATTAGGTTACATTGTTCGTGTTTGTTAGGAAAAGTCTGACTTGTATTTGGGTCCTTCACCCAGGAGGTGTGCCTTATACTCTACATTGTGCCCCTTAGATGGGAGCTTTATGAGCTCCCTACCTCTGTATCCCCTCCCCCTTCTTGAATTTAATTGTGTTTTTCTCTCTTGTGGGCCTGTAGTTGTTCATCTACTCATTTCGAATTAGTATTGAGTACATGGGATGCTTGTTTTTCCATTCTTGAGATACTTTACTAAGGAGAATGTTCTTCAACTCCATTCAAAAAATATGAAAGATACAGTCTCCGTCTTTTTAGGCTGAATAGTATTCAACAGTATACATATGCCACAGTTTGTTAATCCACTCATGAGTTGATGGACACTTGGGTTGTTCCCACATCTTTGAGATTGTGAATTGAGCTGCAAATGTCCTTATGATAAAATGACTTTTTTTTCTTCTAGGTAGATACCTAGGAATGGGATCGCAGAATCAAATGGAAGATCTACTTTTAGCTTTTTGAGGATTCTCCATACTTCTTTTCAGTTTTAGTATTAGTTTGCAGTCCCACCGGCATTGTAAAAGTGTTCCCTTCTCTCTGCACCCTCACCAGCAGCTACAGCTTTGGAACTTTGTGGACTATTCTCACCGGGGTTAGATGATATCTCAGGGTGGTTCTGATTGGCATTTCTCTGATGATTAGGGACAATGACCATTTTTCCATGTGTTTCTTGGTTGTTTGTCTTCCTCAGAGAAGGTTCTGTTCATGTCTCTTGCCCAATGGTTAATTGGGTTGTTTGCGCTTTTCTTATTGATTTGCTTGAGTTCTCAGTAGAGTTGTTATATTTGTAAATTCCAGAGTGCGTTTTTCTTCTCCCTTAAATCTACGATGTTGCTTTTTAATGGTTTCTAATATTCTACCAAAATGTTCAAGTTTACCATTTTTCTCCTGGAAAATAGTAAGTATGATTGCTTTACACTCTTTTCTTGCTATTTCCCATATTTGGGTTTCTGCTATTTCTTGTTTTCACTGGTTATTTCTCAGGTAAGTGTGCACCTTCACTGAGTTTTATTTTATTGTGTGCTTGACATTGAAGTCTTTAAATTATCTATAAAAATATTTTGAAGCCTGAGATGATGCTACATTTCTCCAAATTTAATTTTCATTTGCTTCTCCCAGATCCTGGAGGCGCTATCAGTTATCATTATTATTATTCATTCTAGTTTTATTCTTGATCACCCAGATGGTGTATAACTGGTCCACCGTTCACGGAAGAGCTGTTTACTTCCATTTCCCCTTATCTCCAGGGTGTAGCTCTGCTGAGTCTCAGACCTAAGCATGAGAAGATTTATCCTGGTGGGCCCTAGGTTCCAATTTCATGTCTCCTGAATCTCGGAGTGGTAAAAATAAAACAAAACAAAATAAAGTGCTACCTACTCTCATAACCATATGCTTCAGATTTTCAGTTGCCCCTCGGTCAAAAGTACTCCCAAATATGAAGACCACCTCTCAGGATTTTCACCTTCTGAATTTTAACCCAGTAATTCCTTATTATTTTATTAGGTCTTTGCTGCTTTTGAGGAATTTATTTGAACTGTCATTCAAATATTTGGTGGTTATTTTCAGTGGGATGATTGGTCTGAATCATCCAACCACCATTACCAAGAGAAAAATCTTTTTCACACTCTGAAGCAAAATTCTTCGCCTTTGCATAATTACTGTTGCTATCAGGTGACAAGTGCTGTGCTGGTCTGGTGCACTGAGAGACTGTGGTGACCCAGAGAGCTAAATCCAATCATTTGTTCAATACCGAGTGAAAGTTTAGCAAAGAAGAAACATGCAGCTTCTGCCATCAATTTTGGGCCCTGTCTCCTGGGTCTCACTTCCTTCTCTGCAAACTCAGCCCCTCATCCATGCTGGGGGGTCACCCCTCACCCTCTTTTTGCCCCGTTCTCTCTCTCCCTCCTGTGTCTTTCTCCTCACCTATGCCCTCATAAAACTAATTCATCTTAAAAATTGCTTTTGAATCCATTCTCATTTTTTCATGTTTTCCATCTTAAAAAATCAAAAGCATTCTTTTTTCTGTATGAATACTCTTAATTTCTTTTCCTTATAAAGAATTAGTCCATTTGCATTAAACCATGAGAGACTCTGGAAAACAATGTAGAATGAGTGATTCGTCATGCTGACATTAACTGGGAGAGCCTCCAAAGCACACAGTAGAGTAAATACCACTTAGAAAGATGAGTTTTCATGTTTAAAATCATAATAGTCATGTTAACCCATGTGCTCTTTGTTGAAGTTTTAAGGGGCAGGCTGAAAGTAATTAAGCTTTATACCCATTATATAAATATGTCCAGAAAGCCATCATTTTTGACTTGGCCTTTGTTTTTCTGATTCTGTAACCAGAACTGGTCTCATCGTGCAAGTGGTGACAACCACTGTGGCATAGCACCGCCATCCCTCACCTCTCACAGGCATCATCACAGGCCTGTGAGCATCATCCTCAGAAAAGAGGCAGGTTTAGGAAAAACCCAACAGGGCTAAAGCCCACAGCACTGAGCTTATTACACTAGAACTCAAAACAAAATCCTATGTTCCTCCCTTTTAGGATCAGGCGGTCTCTGGATCATGAACCAGGTAGGTTCTGCAGGTTTGTTCTTAAGTTGAATTTGTGTGTCAGTTGGAACAAGTACATTTACCCATTACCTGTAAAAGTTCATAGTGTGAGTTCTACATCAGTCAGATGTTTGTAATGCAGGGATTTACTGTATCTCCACAAACCACCACAATATTTCCTTTCTGGTGAAAACAAACATGCTTTAACTGGGAAATCTTAAGAGTCTGTGGCAAACCAGCCATAATACTTCATCATCATAATAGAGACAATACTTGCACATAATGAGACAAATAAACTTCAAGGACCATTAATCCCATTCCCCATAATCTCCATCAGCATGCCCTCCAAGCCACTGCATCTCACATCTCCCCAGCCAATAATCCACCTGAGTAAAACTGGATGTTTGCTATGGAAACAGCACAGGTGCCTATACACACACACACACACACACACACACACACGAGCGTGAAGAGAAGGGGAAAGGGAGGAAAAGGAAGAAAGCAAAAGTGGTAAAATGTTAACATTTGGGGAATCTCGGTGACGACTACTTGGAAATTCCTCTTAGGATTTGTGAACTTTTCTGTAAGGCTAAAATGATTTTGAAATAAAAAAGTAAAAACAAAACTAAAGCAACAACAACAAAAATTCCAGAGGCTTCCATCCCTGATTCATGTGTTATTGAATATACACAAATCTTCACACTCTCTTATCCTCTTTTAAATAAATCACCATAAACAATATTATATCCTGACTGGCAAGTTACAAAGCCATCACCTGTGCTATGATCTTCTTTACGGGCAATATTCTCAGCCTGCCTTCCCGAAGCCATGTCTTGTTACCATGTTCAAACTTGAGTCTGTCAGTGATACATTAATAAACCATCTCCTTATGTAGGGTGTTCCTGCCGATGTCAAGGTTCATTCATTATGTTGACTATTCCTAGTGACTTTTAGAGAATGACCTTCTGATTTTGTCTAAAATTCCCTGCACCCTATTCACTGGCAATGAATCCCAAAAATTTTGAGTGTCTTTTTTGAAAAAGAGACCCATAAATTACCAGGTCACAAAATACAATCTACGTCAAGGTTTTACCTATGGGTAATACAACCAAAGCTAATGATGACTGATATACCCTAAATGCCACACATAATTTGTGGAAAGAATTTCTGGAAAGAAAAGGATGATGCCTCAGTGATAAAAATGTACTCTAGAAGATCAGTTCATGGCCGATCACAGGGCAGCCAATGTATCTGTGGTTCCTCTTTCCCACTTCTCTGCAGACCCATGAAGAATACAGTAACTTCTAAACTCTTCCCAACATTAGCACTAGTGCATATTTATGTGGGTTTTGGAAGACAAAACTCATGCACATTATTTAGCCCTATAATCCTCTGAAAAGCTCTGTGCCTTGGTTTCTCTATCTAAAAAACAAATTTCCAACTGTTCTTCAGGCAGTCCCAAAATATAGGAAGATAAACACAGTAACAGGAGAAAAAAAGTTCAAAATTGTTGAGGGGTGGCAAGCACAATCTGTGTGTGTTTTCTGAAAGTACTTAAGACTTCACCCCATAAACTCCCACAAATCTATGAAAGATTTGTGTGAGGTCCCCACTCTCAACCAAAAAGAAAAAGGAAATTGAGAGCTAAGGTCTCGAGGGGGTTATTTTGCAAGTGAGAAACCGATTCTAGTGGTAGCTCACCCAAAGACAAGTGAGAAACCGATTCTAATGGTAGCTCACCCAAAGACAAGGTTCGCGCTAGCCTCCCTGCTATTGATGTGTAGCAGACACACACACGTCAGGGGCTGTGTCCCAAAGATCACACAAAGTGTACTGGTGCATCAATAGTGTGGCTGGATGCTGCCACCTCTGGTCTGCTCTTGCACCGAGCCCCACATCCTGATTCTGTTCTTTCCTATGGCCACGTCAGGCCCATCCTGGCCTGCTCACTTCCTGGCACCACCCCCCATCCTAACTGCAGAGAGAGCTCAGCATATCTGCAAAATTCTCACATCTTAGCCTCGAGTATAGAGACTGCATGAGCCTCCTTTTGCTCAAGTTCTTTCCACTACAAGAATTCGACGACAGAAATTGCTGGAGAGGAAACCCTCTCCAACTCACACACCCAGCAAATGCCAGCTGCTCCCTAAGGCCCCTGGAGCTGTGGCTGGCGGGTGATGGCCCTTCCTGGATTTAGGCTGGAAAAATCTCATCTTTCTACTGAGGACTGGCTGGGCAAGGCTTCCCCATTTCTCACTCTTCTTTTTTCCTGTTACCTGTTTTGGTTGCTGTTTTTCCTCTGGCTGGGATTAAAACCCATCCGCTTGCTAAATACTTGTCTTGCTGGACCTTTGAGATTTCATATTCTACTTACACCTGTGGGTTGGTGTCATTTCATCCAGTCAAGCTGGCCTTGGGGCTGACACCGCAGAGGTCAACCAGAACCCAGACGTTCTTCCTGCTGTCGTGCAGCAAACCAGGTCTCCAAAGTCAGCGCTTTGCATAGCAGCATTTGGAGCCATATTGCATATTAGTATGTGATAAGTATCAACTCAAACAGGGTTTGTTAGCCCTCTACACACACCTCACTCTAGACAGTTAAGAAATGAACAAAGATTCAAGGAGCACCCACAAAGCCAGGGTCACTGTCCTCACATGATGAGGAGGTAAGATGCGCACTTCCTAACTACCCCCATCCTAGCTCAGAACTCTGCAAGGGAGAAGCGAGGTGAGTGAAAGAGCAGAGAACTCAAGGCTTCCTTCCTGTGATGCGCACACCCACCCCCCACTGCTGGACTCAGGCCCTCTACTGGATGACCCTGGCGTGGGGTCTTTGGGGACACTTGCGAGTCATGCATTTAGGAGGCAGCCTGAGCAGTCTGAAACAGAGGGCGGGCAGCCAGTGCTCCCAGTCAGAATGGGGCCTGTTAGAGACGTTCGGGAGGGCGCCAGACTCATTAGAGTGATTCTTTTTCCTTTAGGAAAACAGACTCTCCTGGAACAACTAAGCCAACGTGAGCTCCTGCTCCACCCTCCAAGTCTGGCCAGGAGGCCTGAGCCTGGTGCCCACAGCACGCTCCCTGACTGTGACCTCATCCCCAAACACCTCAGGCTGGGCCCCCACCCTTCACCTAGCGAGGAGTGATGGTCCCAGCTCAAGTACCAGGGTGCGGGTCCTGCTATGACAGCCTCCTGACAGTCTGCCCCCTGCCATCCCCAGGGAGCAGCCTGGGGAACAACTTCATAACACAGACGCCCAACCTCCCTGCCTGACCTGAATCCCCATCTGCAGCTGGGGGTGGGGTGGGGCAAAGGTACATATCTCTTAGAAGCTTGTCGGGTGACCTTTAGAAGCTCCCACATCTTCATGGCCAGGGCCCTGGCACCTCGCTGTATAAGTTGTGTGGACAGTGGAGAGACAGCCCTGCCCTCACAGACCTTGCAGCCACTCTGGCAACTGCTGTCCACACTGTCACACAAAATGAGGCCTCCTCAGAACGCTCTGGGCGATAAGGAAGGAGGGGCTGGGGGGGGCCCAGGCCGTGGTCTGGAGGTGGTCGCCAAGGAGGTGCAACCCTGAAGCTGGTTGCCATGGGAGGCCCGGCCTCCACTCGGAGGCTCCTCTCAGGTTGGAATAGGCATGTAGGGGTCTCTGGGGACTCAGGTTTCTGCTCCAGGAGAAAGACCCTGGCTAGACAGTGACAGGGCCCCACATCAGGGGGCTGCAGGAAGGGCAGGACTTCATTTTCAATGAGGGAAGCACGGAAACTCAGGAAATGAGGCACTGTCTCAGAAGCTGGGGAAATGCTGCAGGGTGGCAGCCAGGCCAGATTCTCAAAGGCTGTCTATCTGGCCCAGCCCAGGTCCCCTCTCTTCCCCCTGCCCCAGCACCGCCACCATTACTACCACCTAGGCCAGGGCTCTGTGGGCGCTGCGGGCACTGCAGGCCTCCACCCCATCTCAAATTCAGGAGCCTAAAATGAAATCAGGAAAACTAGGAACTGCTAGGTGCTGCCATCCTTAGAGCCATCTTCCTGCTCCTTCTCGTCCTTATGAAAAGGCTAATCCTGATCTTCTGCTTCTGCCAGAACTAGGGCTCCTCTCCTCCTGAGCCAAGCGGTAAAGCAGCCAGCAGCCTCAGAAGGGAAAACCCTACGCTGGCCACATAAGCACGCCAGCCTGACAACTCAGAGCTGCTCCTGACCCCAAGTCCACGCAGACTGTGGCTGTTTCAAGGCTGCTGTGAGTGACTCTCTGAAGACTCCAGTGACACTGAGAGGCAGGTGTAACTATGCCTGCACCTTACAGAGGATGTTCTCAGCTTCGATGGTACCTATACAATCCCATCTCTAGTAACCACTATTCTACTCTCTACTTCTAGAATATCAACTTTCTTGGCTTCCCACATAAGCAAGAACACGTGGCATTTGTCCTTCTGTGCCTGGCTTAGTTCACTTAAGGCAGTGTCCTCCAGGCCCACCCATGTTGCTGCAAATGACAGGAATTCTTTCTTTTTACCCTGAGTAGTCTACTGCTTTTCCTCTATCCACTTATCTGTTGATGGCAACTTAGTTACTAGAGGCTGGGGAGGCCAGGGGTGGGGATAGGGAGAGGTTGGTTCAATGACGCAGAATCCTGGCTAGATCAAGTGGAAAAGTTCTAGGGCTCTGTGGCCCTGCAGGCTGACTGTAGTTAACTGGGATTCGTAACATATTTTCAAATATCTGAAAGGGAGGATTTTGAATATTCCCAACACAAAGAAATGATAGATGTTTAGGTGATAGATATGCTAATTAGCCCAATTTGATCACTGTACTGTATCAAAACACCACTAGTACCCACAAATATATACAATTGAGTCAGTCAATAAAAGATTCTAAAATTAAATAAAATGAAAATTAAATAAAGGAAAGAGATGAACAGGTGGAACATGGGGGATTTTTAGGCCAGGGAAAGTATTCTGTGCATTATGTATTTATCAAAACCCATAGCGGTCCACGATGAATAGTGAACCATTATGTCAACCTTGGACTTCAGTGGAGAAGAACTTTCCCATTTGGCTCCCCGACTGCAGCAGCTGCAGCACACCAGTGTGAGACGTTCATCACGGGGAGGCCGGAGGTGTGTGGGAACTCCCTGTATGTTCTGCTTAGTCTTTCTGTAAACCTAAGATTACACTAAAAAATAAAAGTCTGGTTTTTAAAAGTTACATGAGCTCATATGCTTAAAGCATGTGCACAGTGCCAGACATATTAGGCACTGTCCTTACCATCATTTTGCCTGGAGCCTGGAATTTGAATTAGGTTTCTCTCCTACAACCTGGAGAAGCTGAACCTCCCCATTCAGACTTTATAGCCGAAGGATATTTCCTTTGTCCACTGTCTCCAGCCCTATAGATGCTGTGGGAAGGCCCTGTCTGTAACAGACCCTGTTTCAGAAAAACAGAACCAATAGTATATTTATGTTAAAGAGATGGGCCCACGTGATTGCTGGGGCTGGCGAGCCTGAAGCCTTTAGGGCTGGCCGGCAGGCTGGAAAGTCAGGTGAGAGCCAACACTGCGGACTGCAGTCTGAAACTCACAGGGAAGCCTGGCAGACTGGAAACTCAGGCAGGATCTCTATGGTACAGAAAAACAGAACCAATAGTAGATTTGGTTGTGTGTATGTATCAAAACACCACTAATGCCCTATAAATATGTTCAATTGTGTCAGTTAATAAAAGATTCTAAAATTTTTACCTCATAAGATTGCTTATGGTTAGAAGCAAGAACAGTGACATAACGGTTTATTGTTCTTGAGGCAAATTCCTTCTTCCCAGGAAACCTCAGTCTTTGCTCCTCAGACCTTCAGCTGATGGGGTGAGGCCCACCCCCATTATGACGGTCATCTCCTTTACTGAAAGTCAGCTTCTTACAGCAATTTATCACATCTAAAGAGAACCTTCATAGCAGGAAAGAGGGTTTGGCACTGTAGTCTAGCCAAGCTGACACATAAAATTTAACCATCACAACTACTTTCCTAAACAAGAAGATGAGAAAAGGTATGTTTGGAAAAAGTTTCCGTTTCAAATGCTCTTACAGATGCTCACCAGAACACTACTAAATGCCAGGCTGCTGGGCAGACTCTTTTGTACCCCTCCTGATGCCTCTGTGAAAAAGGGCTTCTGCCCCTTGAGTGGCCCGCAACATCGCACCACATGGACACAAGGATTGGCAAGTGGAAGACACAGCTCCTTAGTTTAAACAATCTGCTCGTTCAATGCAGAAATGCACTTGTCCGTATTGGTTATTTTGGACATTGCTTGGAGCAACCAGTCCAAGCTCTATCCTGTTGCATCCGTTCACTCAGTACCAGAGTCTCTTCCCAGACTGAGGAGCTGAAGGGCCCTTTCCTTTGAGGCAGGGAGAGAGCTAAGGGTCAATCTTAGCATCATAGGGCCAGGAGCCACCAGGTGAGGACATTGTCATTTCCACTGAGCACATGGTACTAGAATTCTCAGCTCTGATCAGTCAGAACAAAGAAGGCTCTTTCCTTTCGGCATCCAGCATGAGCTGACTCTGCAGAGAGTCTCTGAAGAGACCACACAGAAAATCAAGTCCGAAGTGTGGAGAAATAAGATTAGATCATTTTCTCATGAAGTTCTTTGCTGTGTCCCTGAGGAGTGAAGCGTGATTAGGACTTGTTGGAAGATGCCCTCACAGGTAGGTGGGATTAAAACAGCTATCATTGTCCAAAACTTTTTTTTAATTATTATTTTTTTTGCATTACTTTGCAGATTGTACTTTTTTAATTCTTTATTAAATCATAACTGTGTACATTAATGGATTTTGGGGGTACAATGTGCTGATTTGATATACAATGTGGAATGCTTACATCTAACTGACTAGCATAACCATCTCACCAACCCAAGAAGAGACATCTCACCTTTTGGACCCTCCATAGGTAGACCTTGGGACTAGCAAAGAAGGAAGTCCAGAAAGAGACTTTTTTCAGGGGTTCAGAACTGATTGGAGTTCTGCTACTAATTGAAGCTGCTCACTCGACAGGCTGAAGTCCTTCCTCTCAACACCTTTCCTCCCCTCCCAGAGGAGACTCCCTATGGTGGCCCCCCCATCAGAGCACGGCTCTGTGAAGAGGAACAGGCCTTCTTGGGCTGGCGACTGCATCGTGCTTCCAGCCCACTGAGGGGTGGGAGTGACGCAGCACTCAGCCTGCTGGGCGTGCAAATCCCCACCCTCCATGCACACGGCTGGGAGGGGGCAAGAAACCGGAAGGGAGAGAGCCGGTGTTGATTGTCCTCCCAAGAGAAGAAAAAGCAGCTCTTGGGGCAGCTTAGCCAGAAAGGCAGACTTTTCTTTTCCTTTTTTTTTTTTTTTAAATACATGTATTTTATTATTCTTCATTACATTATTCCCCTACTCCCACCCCTCAGTGGTAAGACAGAATTGATTTACAGAAAAGAATATAGAAAACACCAAAGCTCCTGGTAGAGGGAGAGAATTCAAGTGGGGAGAGAGAAGCTCTCTCTGTTCCTCTCCTGGTCTTTTCCCGTCTCCTTTAGGCCTTTAGCCTCAGGGTATATATAGGTGTATGGGTTCCTTGGCCAAGAAACGAATGAATACAGTCCCTTCCACCGGGGGCAAGGTGAATGAGTGTATCAATGAATGGATACAGTCCACTCCTGGAATTGAGGCCTAGGAAATTCACAAGAAATTGACCTAGGCATAGGAAATGGGGGTTCCACATTTAATCCTAAGTGTAAAGTGAAGGAGACACCAAGGCACAGGTGTCTCCTCAGCAGTTGTCCAGCCTTTTTGGCTTTTGGAGCCTCTGGTGGGTGTTGGAGGTCCCCCTCCTAAGGCGGACTTTTCTGAGCCTGTTCCTTCACCTACCTGCCACCCTCAAAGTGATGTCTGGGAAGGTCAGATGACAGAAACAGCACAAGAAGCAATGTTGGGACCCAAAACAGCATGCATCCGAGAATCTGAAATCCTGAACGCAGGCAACACGGCTATCAGGGTAGTGTTAATACCTTAACCAGACAGGACAGGCTAGAGAGAGGCTGGATAATTTGTTCCCTAAAAAGAAATTAATTACAGTAGAATCTCTGTAAGTAAACCAAAGACTGTAACAAACTGATCAACACAGCGGAGGAGGTCACCATAAAGATCTAGGCCTGCTGTACTGATATGTACATGTGATGCACGTCCTGGCTATGAGAATTAGGTCGACTTAAGGAGGTGGTCATTGTAGGGAGGTGGTCAACTGTGGAGGTTCTACCGTGAAATGTCATGGTTATAACTAGTTATCATCCTCATGTTACTGATAACAGCATACATGACGACTCTAGGAACACAAGCGAGAAGAATTACAGAGGAAATTGATGAATTCCAATAAATGCACAGCCTCTCAAGCCTAAATCAGGAGGAAATAGAAATCCTCAACAGACAAATCACGAGAGTGAGATTGAAACAGCGATAACAAATATTACCCCCACAAAAGCCCTAGATCAGAAAGAGTCACAGCTAAATTCTACCAGATCTGTAAAAAAGACTCAACACCCATTTTACTGAAACTGATTCATAACATGGAGCAGGCAGAAACTCGTCCTAATCCATTCTATGAAGCCAGTATCACCTTGATTACCAAAGCTAGGAAAGGACCACAACAAAAAAGAAGACTGCAGAACAATATCCTTACAAGCAAAAAATCCTCAGCAAAATACTAGCAAACCAAATTCAATAGTACATCAAAAAGATAATTCACTGTGATCAAGTGGGTTTCATCCCAGGGATACAAGGACGTTTAAATATACACAAATCAAGAAATGTGAATCAACACATAAAGTTAAAAAAAAAAAAAAAAGACCACAGACCTTATAATCATCTCAATAGATGCAGAGAAAGCATTTGATAAAATCTAGGACCCTATCATGATTAAAAAAAAATCCTTCAACAAATTAGACCTAGAAAATTAGGCAAAATAATGAAAGCAATATATGACAAATCCATAGCCAACATCACACTGAATGGGGAAAAGTTGAAAGTATTCCCCCCGAAGAACTAGACAGGATACCCCCTGGCATCACTTCTATTCAACATAGTACTGGAAGTTTTAGCCAGAGCAAGCAGGCAAGAGAAAGAAATAAAGGGCATCTAAATTGGGAAAGAAGAGGTCAAATTCTCCGTCTTTGCTGATGATATGCTCTTGTATCTAGAAAACCCTAAAGACTTCTCCGAAAGACTCCTAGAATTGATAAATGAATTCAGTGAAGTCTCAGGTTAAAAATCAATGTACACAAATCAGTAGTGTTTCTACATACTAGTAACAGTCAAGGTGAGAGTCATATCAAGAACCCAATACGGGCCGGGCACGGTGGCTCACCCCTGTAATCCCAGCACTCTGGGAGGCTGAGGCAGGTGGATTGCTTGAGCTCATGAGTTCCAGACCTATCTGAACAAAAGTGAGACCCTATCGCTTTTATTGTGGCAGGCACCTGTAGTCCCAGCTTGAGCTCAGGAGTTTAAGACCAGCCTGAGCAAGAGCAAGATCCTATCTCTAAAAATAGTTGGGCACTGTGGCAGGTGCCTGTAGTCCAGTGATTCTCAACCTTCCTAATGTCTCCTAATGCCACAACCCTTTAATACAGTTCCTCATGCTGTGGTGACCCCCAACCATAAAATTATTTTCGTTGCTACTTCATAACTGTAGTTTCTCCACTGTTATAAATTGCAATGTAAATATCTGACATGCAGGATGTATTTTCATTGTTACAAAGGGGTCATGACCCACAGGTTGAGAACCACTGCTATAGTCCCAGCTGCTCGGGAGTCTGAGTCAAGAGAATCACTTGAGCTCAAGAGTTTGAGGTTGCTATGAGCTATGAGGCCACAGCACTCTACTGAGGATGACAAAGTGAGACTCTGTCTTAAAAATAAATAAATAGGCTGGCGCCTGTGGCTCAATGGGCTAAGGCGCTGGCCACGTACACCTGAGCTGGCGGGTTCAAATCCAGCCTGGGCCCGCCAAACAACACTGACGGCTGCAACCAAAAATGGCCGTGCGTTGTGGCCGGTGCCTGTAGTCCCAGCTACTTGGGAGGCGGAGGCAAGAGACTCGCTTGAGCCCAGGAATTGGAGGTTGCTGTGAGATGTGATGCCACAGCACTCTATCCAGGGTGACAGCTTGAGGCTCTGTCTCAAAAAAATAAAATAAAATAAAATAATAAATAAATAAATAAATAAATAAAAAGAACCCAATACCATTTACAATAGTTACAAAGAAAATAAAATACCTAGGAATATACCTAAACAAGGAGGTGAAAGATCTCTACAAGGAGAATTACAAACCAGTGATGAAAGAAATTATAGATGATGCAAATACATGGAAAACCACCCCAGGCCCCATGGATTGCAAGAATTAACATCGTTCAAATGTCCATACTGTCCAAAGTGATTTATAGATTCAACACAATTCCCATGAAAACACTCACAGCAGGGTGACATCTGTGGTTCAGCAAGTAGGGCGCCAGCCCCAAATACCAAAGGTGGCAGGTTCGAACCTGGCCTCGGCTGAATTGCAAAACAAAAAAATAGCCAGGCGTTGTGGCGGGCGCCTGTAGTCCCAGCTACTCGGGAGGCTAAGGCAAGAGAATTGCCTAAGCCCAGGATTTGGAGGTTGCTGTGAGCTGTGTGATGCCACAGCGCTCTACCAAGGGTGATAAAGTGAGACTCTGCCTCTACAAAAAAAAATAAAAAACACTCACAGCAAGCTCAAATTCCTGGGCTCAAGGGTCCTCCTGCCTCATCCTGCTGAGCAGGTGGGACTACAGGTGCCTGCCACAACACCCAGCTAATTTTTCTATTTTTATTAGAAAAGGGGTCTTGCTCTTGCTCAGGCTAGTCTTGAACTCTTGAGCTTAAGCAATCCACCTACCTTGGCCTCCTGGAGTGCTAGGATTACAGGTGTGAACCACCATGCCCATCACAGGGCTCTTTTTTCCATTGAGCCACGTGCCAGCACATCATTACCTAAAACTAAAATATGATTTTTTTGTCTTTTTGAGACAGAGTCTCACTTTGTCACCTTAGGTAGAATGTCGTGGCATTATAGCTCACTGTAACCTCTTGGGCTCACGAAATACTCTTGCCTCAGCCTCGTAAGTAGCTAGGACTACAGGTGCCCACCACAACACCCAGCTGTCTTTAGAGACGGAGTCTTTTATTAGAAAAGAGGTCTTGCTCTTGCTCAGGCTGGTCTCAAATGCCTAAATTGAGGCGATCCACCCACCTTGGCCTCCCAGAATGCTAGGATTACAGGTGTGAGCCACATGTCTGGCCCCAAAATATGATTTTTAAATAAGCAATATGTGTCTCCCCTGGGGGAAAAATAAGCAAGCGAGACTCTGTCTCTAAAAAAATAGCCAGATGTTGTAGTGGGCACTTGTAGTCCCCACTATTCCAGAGGCTGAGGCAAGAGGATTGCTTGAGCCCAAGAGACTGAGGTTGCTGTAAGCTATGATGCCATGGCACTCTACCTAGGCTGACAGAGTAAGACTCTGTCTCCAAAAAAAAAGTCATCTCTTGGAAGGTGACAGCAGAACTAAAACCATAGCACCACACACTGGGAAGACAATTTCTTTGTGAAATCCTTGTCCAAACTGGATACATGCCCCACCTTATAGGGAACACATTAACTTCTTCCCAGCCGGGAAAGTGAGCTACTGCACACACAGGCCTCTGCCTCACTCTCCGATCTCCAAAAGCTGAGGAGATTTGGGGGGTCCTGATTCCCTGTACCCCTGTCCTCCCCCAGGCTATGGCTCCAGCCCCTACCCTTGGGTCCATTTGGCAAAGAACGGTAAGTTTAAATTCGGATGTTCTTAGGCCACCCCAGCCCATCTGTCTTCATTCCCTCCGGCCCTCCTTTGTCCTGGGTATTTAGGGTCTATGTACCCCACCCAGACATACCCTCACCATTGCTTATGCCTCATGGCCCTCCCTCTGTAGTATCAGCCACCAAATGTGATCTGGAGATCACTGTGAATTTTCCCAAGAGTGATTTAGAAAGAAGGGTCTCCCCCAAATGAGTGACTAATGGCATAAATGTCAGGCTGTTGGTATAACAATGCTCAGGAAAATTAGTGTGCAGATGGAACCCGTGTTGCCTATCAAATCCCAGCAAGAGTCACAGTGCTTTGGAAGCTCGCTCCTGTGGTGTGGTCATGCTACAGGGCAAGAATTGGGCTTCCAGGGCTGCATGTCTGTCTGTGTTGACACACGGGTAAGAGCTCTGCCGTGCTCTCCAGAATGCATGGAGGTTTGAGCTCGTGCCCTGTGAATGACCAGGCCTGGTTGCTGTCATTACCAGTAGTCAGCTGGGGGTGATGGCCCCCTACAACACACCTACAAGCTCACACCTGCTCTACAGAGCCTGTGTGTGTCCATCAGGAATCTTTCTACCTCAAAACATCACTAGGTACTTGGCTTATATAAAAAAAATCAGTCCTACCAAGTAGTACCTTGCCTTGGGCCCCCTAACTCTAGGGTTCACAACTCACCAAACAAAAAAAAAAAACCTGGAATCTCAACAACCCCAAAAGGACTCTGGCTCCGTTTCTATAAAATATGACTCAAAGATCATTAGAATCTTCAATTCTTAGAATGGGAAGCTATTTCTGAAAGAACCTGGCCATAAACCTCACCAATTTTTATAAACAGAGCTGTTCTGGGAATTCATAAATTTCTCAGTCATGGAGTTGAGTAGAAGATGAATGTTTAATATCAACCCTGCCCAATATGATCTCAAGTGCAACTTACCAGAAAAAAACATAGCTGGCCATAATGAAGTAGAAGGATGTTTTCTTTACCCTGAATAACAACAAAACACATGATTGTTTTTGAATTTGGGTATCCTGATGAGTCTGTATGACAAGTTCCAGTATTTAGTCCTCAGGGTGAGTGATTCAAGTTCTGTGAGGCCGATTTATGGCCAGTGGTGACAAGTGATGGGAGAGGACAATGGCGTCCAAAGGAGAAACAGAAGACACACAGTGTTCCATGAGGAGGATTCCCTTGGCCAGAAAGGGAGCACGGTGGCATGACAGGGTTGCTACTTCCCTGTGAGCAGCCACGTCGTTTGGAGACTAGAGGAACAAGAAGAGCAGCCCCCAGCACCCTGACCCGTGGGCCCAAGGGGCCAAGAGGGCAGAGCCATGTGCTGTGACACGGGACAGGGTTGGTGCAGCCACTCTGCACATCTGTCTGTGCACCCTCTGCTCCAAATGGCCCCTGATGCAGGAAAGCTCAAAGAAGCCAGCGCAAGAGCTTGCCAAAATGCCCGGGTTAAAAATGTCACTGAGAAAAGCGTCACTGTAGTGCCAAGACGACAATGGCCACAGAAGGACAGGGTGGAAAGACCCCAGCCTGGAGGGACCTCCCTGTGCCCAGTGAGCCCTGGGGACCCTGCACTTGTGCCCAACCTGACTCTCAGGGCCCCGCAGGCCGTCGGTGAAGAGAGGGCCCCTCCCAGACACGCACCCCAACGCCCTGCATGAAGTCATCGCTGCGTGCTGTTGTTCCCGTTTTCAAAGGAAAAAGTCCTCCTTGACAGGAGGAATCTGCCAAATTGCTTAGTTACCAAGTGTGTGTTTGCAGTTATGTTTACACACTCAGTCCATCCCTCTCCCTGTGTTAATCGCCAGAAACCATCTTGGTTTAATCGCAGGCCTTGGCTTTGAGATCAGGCTGCCAGAGACCAACCCGGAACCCGCTCGTGTCTGTGAGTGCGCTGGGAGGGCGCTCTTCCATCACGGCCACCATCCTCGTCAGCAGCTGTGCAGACGCAGCAAGCCCAGGTCAATGACGCTTGATTTATTTAACCCTCACAGTAACCCTACAGGGAAGGTTTTAATGCGCCCATACCACAGACAAGCAAACTGAGGCACAGAACGTTGTAAGTAACATGGCCAGTGTCACAGTTATGAAACGTTGGAGCTGAGATTTATACTCAAGAATCCCAGGACGCAGCCGGATCAGGACAGCGGGCAGCACAGGGGTGGTGGGGGACTGCAGGAACCACAGTGCACCAGCTTTCCCGGGGGTAAACCATGTCCCCAGTTTGTCTCACTGGACCTTGGTCTCACAGGCGCCCGGGGTCCCAAGACCAACTTCGGAGTAAAGGTGTGACTGAATGGAAGATGGCGTCCAGCCTGCACTGCGGGGACACTGCACAGATTCCGTCGCTGCTTTCTGAGTACGTTCTGCACCTTCCCAGCTCCCTTCTGCCTCAGCGGAGAGGCCTTGCTGTGGAGAAGAGGCGCCTCCGGGGCTGTTCGGGCGCCCTTAGCAGGCAGGGTCCCCCGCCCTGCCCTGCCGTGAACGGTTGCTCTGGTCTGCCCCCCCCATGACCCTGGACTACAGCCCCTGCTGCTGTAGACCCGGGAATCCACCCATCCACCTGTGGGCCCCAGGCCCTGGCGGTACTGCAGTGAGCAAAACGGGCGGGGGGCGGGAGGGACCGCCCCTAGGACACAGCAGAGGAGAGTAAAAACTAAATAACCAAAATACACCCTCGCTCACAGAAGCTGAGCCCAGCTCCCAAGTGGAGAGAGCAAGAGTCAGGCACTGAGGGACGCTAGGGGTGCTGGTGACAAATGCTGTGCAGGGCCGCAAAGCAGAGAATGAGGGGAGTGCACTGCTGCGACTGATTTTTAAATAGTCTGAAACATTGTCACTGAGAAGGGGACATTAGAGTAAGGGAGGCAGTGGGCCATGCGGATAGCTGGGGGAAGAGCACTGTAGGCAGCAGGAATAGTGTGTGCAAAGGCCCTGGGGTGGGAATGTGGCAGGCATGCCAAATGTCCAAAACGACACTGGGGGACCTCACTGCTTTCCCTGCGTGCCTCGCATGCCGGAATCTGACCGCAGGAGCTGGGGGCTTTGTGGGCAGGCAGAACTGGGTCTCAAGTCGTACTGTCCCGGATACCAACCATGCCAGCTTGAATGAATTCCTTCAGCGTCCTGAGGCCTTTCCCAACCTGCCAAACAGGAAGCTGTGTTGAATAAAGGCCGCACAGAGTTGGGACAGAAAGAATGGCAGTTACACGTGGGATTCAGAGAAAAGGAGAATCTTAAGTTCTCCACCTGCCACTTCCCAGGGTGGCAATTTAGAAGCAGGAGCAGAGCACCTGCCTCCCCTTCCTGTTCTGCTATCACGTCCCTGGGCCAATAATAGTGACACGCATGTCACCCAACACCAGGAGGACTGACCGGCCACGGAGCAGTCTCGCATACCCTGCCTGGCTGGCACGTCTCAGCACCCGACCAGGATAGGCAGACCAGACTGTCCTATCCTTAACACCTGAGGGCTCAGGAAAGGGGACAAGTGATGTGACTTAGCTTGGAGGTGCTGCTCAGGTTGGCAGGGCTCCAACGAAGAGGGTGGAGAGCAGACAAAACAAAACAAGATAAAGTAAAAATATACCAATCTCTTTCCTAATTTACCCAGAGACTAACCCTCCTGTGCTCAATTTAGCCACTTCTATGGTTAGCTTTTCTTGTTTTAATCCCATTTAATAGTTTATTTTCAGACTGCCTGGGGCTGTGCCATTCTATCCATAGAGTTGTAGAATCACAGATTTTCGAGGTTATAAAGGGTATTTGAGATTTCTCAGGGCAACTCCCCTATTTCACAAATGATGGCACTGAGGCCTAGAGATCTGACGACAGTTCAAGGTCAAGCTTCTACCAGTATAGAGTAGGGATTAAAGTACTTCTGCTGTCTTGCAGTCAAAATTACCTACTTCCCAAAGACTTGGGAATCCATGACCTAAGGTCATTGCTATTTTTGTGCTAAACATAATATGTACTAGAGACAAATTTCTAAAAATTCTACATTTGGGTCAACAGTCTTAATCAAAACGTCCCATTCTCCTCTGCCGACTTTACTTGCTTCTGTGACTCATTCACCCTTGGGTATTTTTTGCTGCCTTTTATTCTCATTCCACTGTAAAAGAACCCCAGCTACTTCTAAATGTGCCTTCTGTCTTTGACAGAGTCTGCTGTGGCGTCCTCTGACCTGAGAGTCCCCGGTGCCACATCTGAACTTTAGCATGTACCAAAAGGCCCTGCAGCATCAACTTGCGTCGTGACTTGAAGGAAGAGCTGAGTTAAAAGGAGAAAAAATATGATTGCACATTGCTTATTAGCTGTCCTTGTTCATTTACTAAGAATAATGTTTGAATAAAGTCTCCTAGGTTAGCGGGTTGCTTGTGACCCAGCCCTGGGTGTCACCTTTTGAAGGCGCCTCTTCCAGCACTCACAGATGTATTCAATTTTCTGCCTCATTGACTAATCATATGTAATATGGCAAAGCAAGCACAGTCCACCTAAAGAGAGAGCAGAGGTCGTGAAAGTCTAGAATCATCTTTGGTTTAGCCCCACTGTCAAAAACCCTGTGGGAGTTGATCCAATCACAGCGGCTCCTTCATTAAGAGGGACAGAAATAGTATTTCTCCCTTTGTAAGCAGGACTACAAGGGCAAGTGAGGCATTTTGAATGATTTTTTTTTTTTTATTTTGAGACAGTCTTACTCTGTTGCCCTAGGTAGAGTGGCGTGGCATCATAGCTCAGAGCAACCTCTAACTACTGGGCTCAAGCAATCCTCTTGCCTCAGCCTCCAGAGTAGCTGGGACTACAGGTGCCCGCCACAGTGCCTGGCTCTTTTTAGAGACAGGGTCTCTCTCTTGCTTAGGCTGGTCTCGTACTTCTGAGCTCAAATTATCCACCTACCTCAGCCTCCCAGAGTGGTAGGATTACAGGTGTGAACCACCTCGAATGATTCTCAAGTACTAACCAGCCATGTCATTTTCTTTGTTCTGAAAAGTCAGAGAAGGCACCTTGAACTCAGCAAAGATGATGAAGAGAGAGGGAGGCAAAGGGGGTTTAAGAGAGGCTTCCAGAAGGAGCTGCATCTTGAAGAAGGAATAGGCGCTGGCCAGGCAGAGAGCAGGACCTGGCCACGCCTGGGAGTGGGGGGCTGTGCATGGTCTGGCAGTGGGGGGCAGCACACAAGGCTGGGGGCAGACACAGCCGGGCAGCAGGGGAAGGATGCCACCTCCCAGGCTGAGCAACGGAGTCTCCAAATCCCTTGCAATTGTCTTCAAATGTATATTTTTCATCAACTTTTCAAAGACAGATATGACCCCCAAATTTTTTAAATCTTCTACCAGAGAGGACAGAAAACCAGTTTCCAGGCTGATCTTTCTGGCGGGGGGTAATTGGTGAGATGAATAAGGAGGGGTCACGGGGGAGGCAGCAGGGCAGGAGGTGGGAAAAGGGAAGAATCTGGCCCAATCCTCTGCATTTCTAGCCAGGGTCAGGGGAATGCAGTGGGGCCGCCCCTGGAGGGCTGTCACAGGGCAGCAGAAACAGCTCTGGGGAGGGGACGGACTTAGACACTGTGTATGGAAGCGTCCTGGGAGGGATGCTCAGAGATGGATGGAAAAGTGTCCAGCAGCTGCCGGGCAGTCAGGGATGTAGCTAGAAACGGCCATTGGCATGTATTCGGTCAGCTACAGATTAAGATGGTGACAGCAGTGACAACTTTAGGAAGAAGACACAACAGGAGAGAGACAGTAGGACACAGAGCCTTAGAGACGCTGGAGCTGAGAGTGGAGGGACGAGCAGGAGTCTGTGAAGAAGAGGCAGGAGGAAGGGGCCAGGGTGGAGGGAGGCGCGGGCTGCCGCGCCGCTGGACGCCGAGAAGGAGGGAGTCACAGCGCCAGATGCTGCCAAGCAGTCCGTCCAGTCAGATGAGGCACAGAAACCATTCGTGGGGTTTTGCAAGTGGAAAGTTATTGGTCACTTTAGCTGGAACAGTTTCACTATTTTGATTCAGATGGAAGAAAGATGGTTACACATTTAGAAACGTCTGCAAGAAAATGGAGCAGAGATAGTGAGGCAGCGGGAGATCTCGCAGAATCGAGGGAGATGTTTGTGGTCTTCTACACAGGAGAGACAGGAGCATGTTGGCAGCAGCCTGAGAGGGACAGCCAGGGTGACACAGGGGGCAGACAAGGGAAAGGGGCAAAGGTTGAAAGGAAAAGGCCGCAGAAGACACAGCTACGCTGGAAGCAGGGGTCAGTCTTCAGTGGGAAATGGGCCATCTTAGAACCAGATGGAGCTTTACACCAAAGCTGGCCAAGCCCTTCAGTGCTGGATGGACACAGCTAAGGCCCTGTCCTTCGAGAGAGAACTGATGGTCCATTTCACTCCTTGGGGCCTGGGCTTGGCTGGTAATCACCGACTTCTGCATCCTCAGCCTGTGAGCAAGGCCCAGAGGACATGTCCAGAGATGTCTGCCAGAGGTCGGCCGAGCAATTGTGAGGTTTTATTTCTTTGTCACTGACCTGGAATAAGGAGTAGAGGATACGCGAATTTGGTGTGCTTGATGCCACAGAGAGAGGCGGGAGAGCCAGCACCTTGGGAGAGAGATGCAGCTGTCAGCCACATGAATGAAGTAGACAAATGGTTCGTAGGGGGGAAAAATGAAGGTCACCAGAAACAAGCTTTAAAAATATCACATATGTGCAAATGATAAAGGTTCAAAAGGTAAGACGGAGGAAGAAATGCAAGTATGAAAAGATACTACATTCAAATGCCAAAAAACTATGTTCCCATTGCCATTGGCTCTGTCTCCTCGTTCCTATAGTGTTAGCTCTAACTTAAATTGTCACGTTTTAAAAGCTAAGCCAAGCTGATTTCTTTCCTGTTTCAGAGAAGCCAGGAGCTTGGCGTAAAGAAGTGACTAAATGGCCAGCCCCCTCTCTTCCTTTTCACTTTTGTGACAAGGTGAACTAACAAAAGTCACAGAAAAATGAACTGAACCTCTTATGTGACCCTTCATGTTAAAGGTACAAATCAAGATTAGTTTGAATAATTTGAGCATGGTGACTAAATCCCCTATCACCAAGTGGAGGACAGCAGGCCCCAGAGCTGTAGACCAGAACCAATTGAAGTTTTTCTCTAAGGTCAAATTTTAGAGCAATTTTAGACTCAGTTGATCCAAGTAATTATGGATTTTAGCAATAGTAATATAGAGCATTTCTCTTGGAGTCCAGATGCCAGGGGCTCTGGGGCAGCTGCCCCGGTGGTGACATTCCCACACCATAGAGCTGTGTTTTTCAATCTTTTTACCTACAGCACACACTTGAACCTATAGACAAACTTCCGCGACACACTTAAATTATGTCAATCAAAAAAAAAGAATATACTTACTGAGTTTTGAATTTCTTTCAAAAATAATCTTTAAAAATGTTCACAGCACACTAATTGAAAATCACTGCCATAGAGAAAGGCATACATCCTGCTGCAGGGACACAGGTGACACAGCTTAGAGTTCAGAAGTGACAAATGCAAAGTTGCTGTAGACACTCAGCTTCAGGAAACTTTACTGCGAGCCCTCTGCATTCCCACGCCTCTTTGCCCTTCAAGGGGGTTTGTTCCGATAACCACGTCTCTTTCCCCTTCCAGGGGATTGTTGGTTTGTTGTTGGTCATTGGCAGCCTGGAGAGCGGCCACCTAGCAGAGACCAATTCTAGATATGTCTGTGAAAGAGCACAAAGGGGGATACGTCCAAGGGACAAGCTGGAAAACTGCCCCACAGCTCTGTTGCCAAAGAAATACTGAATACACAATAAATACCAGAAGGGACAAAAGGCGAAGAGCCCCAGGTCTCCCCTCCATGGCCAGGTTTTCCCTCTTCTCCACCCACCTCCTACTTGACCCCTCCAGAGCCTGAGTCATGCTCCTGCTCCCATAGTCTGCCTGCCTCAAGGATGTCGCAGCCTCAAATAATGCCTTCACTCCACACATTGCCACCCAAGACGACACATGAGCAAGACCAGTGACCTCAGGACCCCATGGGTCAAGGGAATTGGTGGAGGGCACTGTTATGTCTGCTCTGATCCTGATCTGGGAGTGCTGAGAGTGAGGTCCACAACCAGGACCATGACCCCGGCCAAGAGGAGGCCAGAGAGAAGTGCAGTGGGGGAGCAGAGACAGGCAAGGTTGGCTAAAGCACCCAGGATGTCCAGTTTCCCTCCCTCTTATAAAAGGTCATATCCCAGCCAGGCTCCGTGGCTCACAACTGTAATCCTAGCACACTAGGAGGCCAAGGCAGGTGGATTGTTTAAGCTCAAGAGTTTGAGACCAGCTTGAGCAAGGGGGAGACCCCATTTCTACTGAAAAGAGAAAAAAAGCTAGCCAGGCGTTGAGGCAGGTGCCTATAGTCCCAGCTACTCCAGAGGCTGAGGCAAGGGGATCTCCTGAGCCCAAGAGTTTGAGGTCGCTGTGAGCTATGATGCCAAGGCCCTCTGGCCTGGACAATAGAGTGAGATTCTGTCTTAGGAAAAAAAAAAAAGTCATGTTCTTACTGATATTGGATGAAATAGTACCTTCTAGAAATTCCTGTATGTAGCCCCAGGCTGCCCTGAATTCCTGTCCATTTTCCAACTTCCAGTGTCCCTGAAGGCAAGAAAGTGTACACAGTCACTCTAACCTGTAGATCCCACACGAGCTCAACTCCTTTCCTGGAGCCTTCACCAGACATCTGCCTCCTTCCCATTCCAGCACCTGGACGTCACCATCCCTCACCAGTGGAGGTTGCCTGAAGATGAATAAATGAATGAAAAGTTCGTGTCCAGATTCCCAAATGCTCACAAGGCCCAGAAAGAAATCCTTTGCTGGGATTGAGTGAGAGAGAAAATGAGTCCTTGACCTTGCCTAGAGCCTCCTGTATGTGTATCTGGTAAACATCAGGGCCCACACCCTTCAGAAAACCTGAATGGGCCCCCTGGAATCACTGGTCAAATGTTTTTGTCTAAAGCATACTGGGACCCATTTACTAATGACAAGTAAAACTCCTAATTTCTTCTTTAAAAACAAAAAGTTAAAAATTCCACTCTAAATGGTTTTTTGCCCTTTGTCAAGCCATTCAGGCACAAACGGACCAACATATGAGTGAGCCTGATACTCTCCAAATTGCTAACAGCACCCTTATTACATACAAAATATTTCTAGAATACCACATGGCTGTGGGGGGCTTGAAAGCATACCCTAGCCCCTGCCCTCTTTTCCGAGTTCTCCAGAAACAAGGAAACTCTGGCCAATTAGGCAAACTCTGCTCCCAGAGAGGGTGTTAGCCTGAGTCCTTCCCCTGCTCCTTGGTGCTTTCATTTGTTCCCCTCTGCCAGGTCTCTGATGGTCTGGTCCAGGACATACCTGCTTCTCCCCTCTCCCATCCCTTCGCCAGCATCACTGGACCATCTTTCCAAGAAGATGTGATTACCAGGAAAGAATGTGTCAAGGAAACAGGAAGGTATCACTTTCACTGGACATTTACTATGGGCAAACAGTGTATTTTATGTTTTCTCATTTAATTCTTGCAGCCAGTCAGAATGATTTGTATTTCTATTACCATTTTAAAGATGAGAAAACTGAGGCCTTGAGTGAATAAGAAACTTGCTCAAGATCATAGCACGTGCTAGAGTTGGTACTTAAATCCAGGCTTATTTGATTTCAAAGCCCATCTTTTCACTGTAGTCTAAATCGTACATCTCTAACAAATACATTAGACATTATTAATATTTAATAGTTACCTAAAAGGGCAATTCATTTTACTCCAGATCCACGTAATTAAGGAAATTAGATAAGTATTTTGTCTAATTTGGAAAAGATAGAGAGAGAAGTTGCTTTGGGGATTTTGTTTTATTTTATTGAATGTTTCTCAAAAGAGTAGCACACTAGTTTTTAAGACAAAGCCAAGAAATAAGCATTTCAATCCTAATTTTATTTAAGGTCAAAAATAGAGCTGAAGACACAGAGTCCAAAGTTTATCTACCCTGGATTTTAGGTAGGAAAAATATAACCAAAAGGAATTTAAGTAATAACATGGATAATTTGAGGAAACATTTTTACAAGTTAATATATGAAATAAAGTTTGGCAATAAAAGTCCCCAGTTCATATTCATTATGTCAGCATAGCTTTAACCATGTGAGTTCAAATTCATACTTCACTTTCTAGAACAGCTGGATTCTCTAATGCCAATATTTAAGTTAAAATGTCTACACTACCCAAAGTGATTTACAGATTTAATGCAATCCCCATTAGAATACCTATTTTACTTTTTGCATATCTAGACAAAATAATTTTATATTTCATATGGAAAAGACCCCATATAGCCAAAACAATCTTAAGCAAAAGGAACAAATTGGGAATCATCAATTTACCAGAGTTCAAGCTACACAACAAGGATATAGTAACCAAAACAGCATGATCCTGGCACAAGAAGAGAAAAAGACCAAAGGATCAGAACAGAGAACCCAGATAGAAAACCATCTTCCTATTGCCATCTAATCTTTGACAAAGCTGAAAAAAACATATACTGGGAGCGGAAAATCTCTTTTCAATAAATGGTGCTGGGAAAATGTAATGGCCACATGTAGAAGACCAGGACAGGGTCCACACCTCTCAACACTCACAAAATTAACTCTTGATGGATAACAGACCTGAACCCAAGTCATGAAACTCCAAGAATTCCAGAAAAAAATGTGGGAAAAGCTCTTCTAGACATCAGCCTAGGTAAAGAATTTATGAAGACCCCAAAAGTAATCACAGCAACAACAAAAATAAATAAATGGAACCTGATCAAATTAAAAGCATCTGCACAGCCAAGGAAACCATCCATAGAGGGAATGGATAATGGCAGAAAATATTTGCATGCTATACATCCCTGGAAGGGCTGATAATCAGAATCTACAAAGAAATCAAGCAAACCACTAAGAAAATGTCAAACAAAAACTGAAAACCTAATAAACACATATACATGTAAAAATAAAAAAAGAGGGTCTTTATCTAACAAATGCAATCAGTATAACCTGGTTCTTTGTACCCTCAATGAATACCCAACAATAATAAAAAACTCAAAAAAGAATTAAAAAAAAAAATTTCAAACAACCTCTTTAAAAAGTGGGCAAAAGACATGAACAGAAACTTTTCAAAAGAAGATAGACTAATGGCCAAGAAACACATGGAAAAAAAAATGCTCAACATCTCTAATCATTAGAGAAATGTACATCAAAACCACAATGAGATATCTCCTAAATCCAGTGAGAGTGGCTTTTATACAAAAGTCCCCAAACAAACAAATGCTGGCCTGGGAGCTGGCCTGTGTTTCCTGAGAAACACTCACACACTGTTGGTGGGACTGCAAACTTGTGCAGACTCTATGGAAAGTAGCATGGAGATACTTCTGTGAACTAAAAGTAGGTCCCCTTTTGATCCAGCAATCCTACTATTGGGTACTTACCAAAAGGGAAAAAACAGACATTTTACAAAAAAGACACTTGTACTCGAATGTTTATAGCACCACAATACATAATTGCAAAATTGTGGAAAAAATCCAAGTGCCCAAAATACATGAGTGTATTAATAAAATGTGGTGTATGTATATACCATGGAGTACTATTTAGCCATTAACAAAAAAGGTGGACTAATACCTCTTGTATTAACCTGCATGGAAGTGGAAACCAGTCTTCTACATGAAGTGTCACAAAAATGAAATAGTACTCACTATTAAACTGTATGTAATCAACCAACACTTACGTGCACTTATGGAAAAAATACTCATCAGAAATTAGCAGGTGGAAAGGAGGAGGAGAGGATAGGTAAATTCACACCTAAGCATACCATGCTCACTATCTGGGTGAAGGGCACATGTGTAATTTACACTCAAACTGTACAGATGCAATTTATGTAGACAAAACATTCACATCCCCATAATACTCTGAAATTAAAGAAAAAGGAAATCCTATAGTCCCTTAAAGAAAAAATACATAAGAAAAAGAAAAGAAACATTTGCTTTCTTCTTTTATTTAAAAATCAGGTATTTATACCGTAGGTGGTGGGTTCAAACCTGGCCCCAGCCAAAAACTGCAAAAAAAAAAAAAAAGTAGATTCCTGGCTCTTATGGTCAAGGGCAAGGGTCCTCAAACTATGGCCCGTGGGCCACATGCGGCCCACAGAGGACATTTATCCAGCCCACCAGGTGTTTTTGCCACCAGTGCCTGTCCTGCTTAACAGTCGACTAGTCCCAGGCTGCAGCGCGCATGTGTGGAATGAGCGCCACACTCTACGACTCCCCTCCTTCTCTCTGTCTCTCAACTCCTCCTCTCGGTCTTGGGTGAGACTGAGACTTGTGATCAAAGGAGTCGCGAGTTTGCCTGTGCAGAGCCTGCTGCTGCCTGAGGACGGAGGTAAAAACAAGTTAGGATTTTTTTTTTTTTTTGATGTTAGGAGGTCTATTTTTTTTTTTTTTTATTTTGCGGTTAGTAGGGCCTTTTTTTCCTGAAGTTAGGAGGCCTTTTTTTTTTTGCAGATAGGGGGCGCCTTCTTTTTCATTTTAAATATTGTATTTGTATTCCCATTTGTTTTTTTTGTTTGTTTGTTTGTTTGTTTTTGCAGTTTTTGGCCAGGGCTGGGTTTGAACCCACCACCTCCGGTATATGGGGCCAGTGCCCTACTCCTTTGAGCCACAGGTGCCGCCTGCATTTTGTTTTTCTTACTTCAAAATAAGATATGTGCAGTGTGCATAGGAATTTGTTCATAATTTTTTTTTCTTAAACTATAGTCCAGCCCTCAAATGGTCTGAGGGACAGTGTACTGGTCCCCTGTTTAAAAAGTTTGAGGACCCCTGGTCAACGGTATTTATTTAACTTTAAGGGTGGCACCTCTGGCTCAAGGAGTAGGGTGCTAGCCCCATATTCCGGAGGTGGTGGGTTTGAACTTGGCCCTGGCCAAAAACTACAAAAAAAAAAAAAAGTCAGATATTTATGGGTAGCACCTGTGGCTCAGTGAGTAGGATGCTGGCCCCATATATGGAGGGTGGCAGGTTTGAACCTGGCCCCAGGCAAACTGCA
>CAUYRH010066726.1:0-29226 GCA_963574655.1 Perodicticus potto | reverse complement strand
ATTTCATGCAAAGTATTAACTCTGCCCCCCAAAACCCAACCTCCCAACAAACAAAAAACTATCTGGGAATACTGCTATGCTAACATATTAACCGCAGTATAATCATTCATGGGAAAACAGTAATTAAGCAATGAATTAAATTGAATAACAAAGTTCAAACTGTCATAAACTCATAGACCACAATAATTTTACAAAACAAGCAATTCCAGAAATATTATGAACAATAAAAAAGAAGAAATATTTCAATATCATTGTACTTGATCTGGATATACCTGATATTGAAATTGGAGAAAATATATTGTTATAAAGAGAAATTACAAACATGTTTCACTGATAGATGAGGATATTGACAAGTTGAATTAAAAAAAGCTATGATGTGATACAGTACAAGCAAGACACTCAAGATAGGTATAATAGTACTACTCACACAAACACTTAAATTTCACCTCAAAAAAAAAAATCACAAGACAAAAGAGAAAACAATTACACTGTTATAAGATATTTCATGCAAAGTATTAACTCTGCCCTCCCAAAGCCCAACCTCCCAACAAACAAAAAACCATCTGGGAATACTGCTATGCTAACGTATTAAGCACAGTATAATCATTCATAGGAAAACAGTAAATAAGCAATGAATTAAATTAAATAGCAAAGTTTGAACTATCATAAACTCATAGAGGGATATCTATGTTAAAGCATCCATGCAGGTACATGTGTCTAGAACCGGGGACCCCACTGAACGTTCAGCAGGGTAACTGGTAGGCAGTGGGGCAGAGTCAGCTGAGCAGAGTGTGTCTGCCTGTTACCCTCTTTCCTACTGTCTTCTTTTAGTCTGTGTATGATTCTACTTCTAAGGAAACAAATTAAGGTTCTCATCTCAGAAGACGCCTGTGAATAAATGTTCAAGTATCCCTGTAAACAGTGTAGGCAGTGGGACTTTGGAGAACGCTGGAAGGAAAGACCAATAGGGTTCATTAGAATGAACAGACTTGTTTCACCTGTGCCCTTATTTCTTTCCTTTCTGTTCTTTTCCATCCTTCTTGCCTCCCCTCCACCCTTGCTCTCTTTCTTTCTTTTCTTTCCCCTGATGAGGCGCTACAAGTTGGCTCCCTGGGAAGCCAATTCTGAGGAACAATTTAACAGGCCAGATGTTTATTAATATTAAAGACTTTCCTTGGGAAGATATATGGAAGGCAGAAGGAAGAAGCAAGGAGAGGCAGGGGGAGAGGCTGACCCAGCCCTGATAGCCTCATGCAAACCTATGGGGGTTCTAGAGCAGATCTTCTAGAGCAGAACTAGAGCAGATCTTTTGGGTTGTCATAAGATAGGCCAAGATAGATGGACTGGACTTCATATAATCTCAGATTGATGCATCATCATGTAGGAAGGGCATGACCTTGAATGGCCTTGAGACACCTCTGCAGCTGAGAGAATCCCTGAAGGGGCTTCTGCCCTCAGCACTCCCAGGCCAAGACCAGTAGGTCCTTACTGAAGGAGCCCGGGGCAGCACATGGCAGTGTCCACACATGGGCACTCAGTGGAGCATTTGAACGATGCTAATCTAATATCAGCATGTAAGACAGAAGTGAGACACCAAAGGTGGAGAGTACTGGAATCAAGGAAGTCAGCTATGGGACTCTTGCAAGAATCTGGGAATAATATGGGAAAGGTAAGAAGGAAAAGAGAGGGAAAGTTGAGACACATTTGCAAGGACGATCAGCAGAATTAATCTCTCTGCCAAATGAATGGGAACCATGAGCTCATAAACACAGGATTCCTTTTTATCTCTTCGTACATGCTAGAGTCCATTTTTCTCTGTGGGAAAACCCTCCCCAAGCTGGCACAACCAGCAGCTACAATATACAGAATGAATATGTTTTCTTTAAATCTTTTGTTTTTATCATTTGCTTCTTGAGGCAGCTTTGCATGACTATGGAGTAACATGGGTTGACTGCTAATTTTGGGACTGACTAGTTTTAAATCATTGATTCTGCTCAAGTATTTTGACCTTTATGAATCTCCATTTCCTTCTCTGTTAGATGGGAGTAGAGCTACCCACACCTTTCAGGGTTAGGGTGTGTAAAATGCTGAGAAAAAGACAATGTGCCTGAAAGCCCTTAGCCCAACCGCTAATACATAATCATTTCTCAGCAAAACCAATTTTCTTCTCACGAAAAAGGAGGATAGAACATTCTAGACTGTTACATCAGACCCAATTTGGGGAGAGTGTGTGTGGCAGAACAGCCTTTGCCCGGCTTTCCTGTGCAAAATAAGAATATAAAAACGCTCCTGGTTTTAAAGTGAAGCAAATGCATGAAACAGTCATCTTTTAGCTCAGACTGAGCTTGTTGATATCTGCCTGGAGCAAAATTTCATGGCTGAAATAATACTCTAAGTTTGAAGTTGTTGTTCTAACCTTTACCTTCCAGCCCTGTTTAAAGGAACACTTAACGTCTACTGTGAAGTGGCATTTGGGATGATAAAGTTTTTGTCAAAGGAGCAAAATAGTAGCCAGGGAGCAAGATGTGTGTTGTTTTGTTTTAGTAGCATTCCAGCCAGGTGAGATCTAGAAATTATCTCTGACAGAGAATGCAGTAGAAATGTTTGGAGCAGATGTCAGCTCTGCAGCGAGGCGTCCTGAGGACCCTCCCCCTATGGGGAGTTCCCCTGTCCACACAGTTGTCCAAATAGCAGGGACCCTGCCCTGAGAGAGTCACAGTCCCATGGGGAGACTTCCATGGGACACTCTCCTCCAACAGACCAACTATTATAGAAGGGACCACAGTGTGACACCCAAAGCAGAGAGCCAGGGTCCTGTGAGTATTTTGTGGGCTTAAATATAAATGTTTCATATATGAAAAATAGCAGTTCCAAAAAGAAAAGCAAAATGAAAAGTGAAACTGTAAATTAAATGTTTATAAAACTTAATGTTCTATCAACTAGCCTACTGTGATTCTACACACAAACCTACATGCACACATGTATTTGATCACAAAGATATGCGCCTTTATTTTATATACAATAATGAAGCTTAAACCTCAAGAAAAGAGTCAATAGTTTATACTAAAAATATTAGGAATTATTTTTATAATCCTTAATCTTTTCATAAATGAAATAATTACAGCAGTCCTGTGGTGTCTGGAGGGATTGATTCCAAGACCGTCCTACGGACACATCCAAAGGATACTCAAGTCTCTGACATAAAAATGGCACAGAGTTTGCATTTGATCTTTGCACATTCCCCAGCATCCTTTAGATCCTCTCTAGATTACTTACAATACCTATACAACACAAACACTACGACCATAGTTGTTATACCATGTTGCTTAGGGAATAGTGATAGAAAAAAAGTGTCTACATTTTCGGTACAGATGCATCCACCCATTTTCTTTTTAAAAATATTTTCCGTTTACAATTGGTGAAATCCAGGGATGTGGAACCCATAAATACAGAAGGCTGAATATATAGCTATGGTGGGATATAGATACATCTTATTTTTTAAAAAGTATGTGGGAGGTCTCTGAAAATACAAGTGCACAGAGGCTCCAAAGATTTACGAGTGGCCCCTGCTCTGGGGCCCCTGAGTGATAATATCTCGCCCAGGGGAAGATTTCCGGAGAAGGCAAAGCTGGGCTTGGGTGTGAAGCAAGCCTGGTGACATGCCACACATTTCACAACCCAGGCAGGTTGCAGCCATGTGCTCTGGTCTCTCCACTTACCAGGCTATGGGTCAGAACCTTTCACTCGCCGGAGTGCACTGCTTCCTGCCAGGGACAACTCACATCTACTCCTGGATTCATAGTACATAGAACTGGGTGGGTGACATTGTTTTCCAATTTCTGTCCGAGTCTCTTTGGCAAAGGAACCGATTCTCTCAGACTCATTTGAAGGAAGAAAAAGTAACAAGTGCCCGGACAGGCAAGCAGGAAGGCAGGTGGCAGGACGCGCAGGCGCAGAGCATGTGCGCTGGGGGAGCTCCCGGCCACGCTGGCGGGTGTCGCCACTGCAGCAGTGTGACAGCAGCTTTCTCTTTCTGCTTGTGCTTTTCCCTGGCTAAGGTGAGAAACAGAATTGGAATTTGAGCCAGGGTGTCGTGGTCCCACATTTTGTTCTTCATAAGAGTCAGAGAAACCTGCCATGTCAAGTTTATCTGGGCAGGATTCCAGAAGAGCCGCTTCTCACCTGAAGGTTTCCTGGAGGAATGCGGTTTACCGGTGGGAATGGCGGTTCTGTGTGAGGCAGCAGGAGCCAAGTATTCCTCCCCTGGGCTGATTGTCCCTCTCTAAGTGTCAGCTGGGTTCTAATCAAACTGACACTCTACCGTGGCTGGGGCAGAAGAGCCCAAAGTACAATCCCTTTATGCCCGATGATGACTTTGGTTTAATGGTAATTATCAATATGCTTATTTTTACACGTGTTCTCATGTATTTATCTCTCTGTTAAGTGCTCATCTGCCTGAAGTCCTTGGCTCAGTGGTTACATTTCTGTCATTTAATTCCTACAGAGTTGCTGTTAATGGCCCATCTTAAAATTGAGGAGAGCTTAGTAAAGGCAGCTTAGAGAAGCCAAGGGAACAGCCAGGGTCATAGATTTGTGAGTGGTGGAGCCCGGGTTACAAGACAGGGTTCCCAAGTCTCTACCCTTCCCACAGCACCACTCACTGCTGTGAATGCTCATGTTGCCTGAATTCTGGGCTCTGATGTGAAGATTTATGTTCTAAGAATGAGTCATGCTCCACTCTGGGTGCTGGGCATGAGGATAGGACACTCTCTGCAGGTGGGGTCTTTGCACTCCAGAAACTCATACTGTGCAGGGGTTAAACAGGACAACTTATTTTAATACTGGGTAGGATAAGCCTCCTAAACTGGACCACCTGCCGGAGCTTCAGGGGAAAAGAGAACAATTTTGATGAAGGTTTTTCTTTTTGTAGTTTTTGGCTGGGGCTGGGTTTGAACCCGCCACCTCTGGCATATGGGGCCGGCGCCCTACTCCTTTGAGCCACAGGCACCGCCCAGAAGGTTTTTTTTTTTTTTTTTTTAAATTGTTGAAGATTCATTGAGGGTACAGAGGTTACGCTGATCGCATTTGTTAGGCAAAAATCTGAAACTGGATCTGCACCTTTCTCCACTCACTAAAATTGATTCAAGATGGATAAAAGATCTAAATCTAAGGCATGAAACAATAAAAATCCTCAAAGAAACTGTGGGGAAAGCACTTGTAGTTATTGGATAGGGGAAACTTTATGAGGAAGACTTCAGTGGCAATTGGAACAAGAACAAAAATAAACAAATGGGACTTAATTAAATTGAATGGCTTCTGTACAGCTAAGAAGACAACAAACAAAGCAAACATACTACCATCAGAATGGGAAAAGATATTTGCATATTGTGAATCGGACAAAAGCTTGATAACTAGTATCTACCAGGAACTCAAATTAATCAACATAAAAAAAAGGGCTTAGTTTTGACTGAGGAACTTAGGAGCCTTGCATGGTGCGAGTGGTATTTTCAGTTGTAACTTGAAGGATTCGGCCTAGCCAAGTTGGCAATGAGTGGGAAGGCCCATCAGAGCAGTGGGCTGAAGAGAAGAGGGGCAGGAAGGACTCAGTGTGTCCCCCAAGCGGGGAGCTGCAGCCAGGTGCAGGGAGGTGTATGAACTTCAATGTCAAGGAAAAGAAAGGGAAATGCTTCAAATACCTTGGCTGCACCGGACATCTGTCCAAAGTGTTCCCCTCCATAGGTGAAGGTGCAGCTCCTCCTTCAGGACTAACTCTATATGATCAGGAAAATCATTTTAAAATTGTCCCTTATGGGAAATCAGTAGGGCCACCTCTGTCTGTATATGAAGATTGGGCTTTGTTGTGAGACCATGCATTATTAATTTCCTGTGGGCTGCCCAGCTCAGCCTGTCTCTCAGTGACACAGTGAACAAAGGAATGCTGGCATCTCTTAAAGATCCTGATTTTAATTCTTTTGGATAAATATCCAGAAGCGAGATTAAGCGGTCATTTATTGTTCTATTTTTAATTTGGGGGGGCACCTCCACTCTGTTTTCCATAGTGGCTGCACCATTTTACATCCCCACTAACTGTGCCAGGTTAGTGGGATTTATCTAATTTTTCCACATCACTAATACTTGTCTTCTCTATTTCTGAAGACAGCCTTTTAGACACATTCCATTATTTGAGTCTGGAGACAGTCCTTTGAAAGAAACTCAGTAGATCAACAAATATTTTTTAAGCACTCACCAGATGTGCGCAGAGCTTGGGCTCTGGGCTGTCTATAATGATGAGTGAAGGGAGACAGAGTCCCTGTCCTGGGGAGCTTTCACTTTCCATGTGGGAGAGAGAAGACAGCAAATAGCTCTCCAGGCGGACCTGAACGGGCAACTCTGAGCAGGCCATGAGGGCCACGGGCACAGGGCTGTGTGGGAGAGCAAGGGATGGGAAGAGCATGCCCGGCTCAGAGAACAATGCATGCAAAGTTGGAGGGCGTGCGGCGGATGGCCCTGGAGGGAAAGGCAGCTGAGTGTTACTGTGGTGCCCCTTACAGTTGGAGAAACAACCCCAGAGCAAGGTGTGGCTTCCAATATCACAACCAGTGAGTAGAGCAGTACCCGGACACGTGTGATTAACTCCAACACGGTCACACCGTCCTCTCCCTCCATGCTAAGCTTGTCCAGACAGAAGCAGAGCTGGTGGGGTGTGACTGGTTAGCTTTGGGACGACTACTTCGCAATATCAGCAAAGCACTGAAGTGTGTGGCCGGAGCTGACCAGGGCCCCGAAATCCCCACCGCGGCCTGCTGGAGCCCACCCCACCCACCCCCACTCACAGCTAACACACGATGGTGCCCTCTGAACTTCATGGAGCTCATATTTCTGTTTGTCATTCCTTACTTTGCTTTTCCCATTCTTTTCTAAGATGACTTCTCAGAACTTTCCAGGAATTAGGAAGGAAGACTCTACCTTCCACGAAAAACCCAGGCTGACAACTGCGTGTGCTGAAGAAGCAGGTGTGTGCAAACACTCACCACTGGTCAGTTATCACTGCCTGTCCTGTGACTTGGAGAGCTTCTCTGGTTTGCTGCTCCCCAGACTCCTTAAACTCAGAGCATTTAACAGCTTTAGCAGATCACTGGGAGGAAGGATGGGGCAAGCTCTGGGCCTTTCCCCTCCTCTCCAGCCCCACACGCAGGCAGCCGGCTCCAACTGGTATTTCAGGAGCTCCCACCTGTCGAGCCTGCCCCTGCTCCCTCCTAAGTCCACACTGAGAGTCCTCTGGACTCCCCTCTGCTTGTCCCTTAATTTCTTCTCTGACTGCCAGCTCCTCCCAGGGCTTTGGCCAGCGTGGGACCAGCAGGCAGAGCAGCGGTCTGGCGAGCAGAAATCCTGCCTGCCTGCCCTGTCTCTGCTGCTTATTGGCCCTATGACCTTGGGTAAGTCACCTGTTCTTTCTAAGCATTTTTTTGGGGGGGAGTGAGGAGGAAGCTGTCACCTCTCCCTTAACTTTTTTGGTAGGGATTTAAATGAGTTTAACCATCACATTGCCAGACGTGCAGATGAGAGTTGCAACGATTAATGAACGTCTGAGTCTCACGTTCACAGTCCAAAGCTGAAGGTGTTAGACACGCTGATCTCTGGTGCTTTTCAGGCTGCGGGGTCTGAGGTTCTTGGCTGATCTCCCTCCTCTGGGCTCTCCATTGACTCTTTCTCCCCAACTCCATCCTGCCTCTTAGCTCAGGGCATTGTGAGGACTGCCTCACTCCATAGACTTGGTGGATCCGAGTGCTCTGTCAGGAGCGAGACTGGAGAGACGGGTGGTGAGAGAAGATCGTCTCCGAGACTGGACTCCAGCCCCAGGGGCTTTCTGAATCACTAAGCTGGAAGGTGACCTTTCTGGGGAGGGATCAGCGCAGAGGAGCCCTTAATGCCGGCGGAGCGTACTGAAAACTGCCTCTGCCTTCTGCTCCCACATCCCCTCGCTGGCCTGCTGGACTATTTTCAGCCATGGAGTCAGGTTTCATTAGCATCACTGAGGAATCCTCTGGGTTTCCTTTATGATCATGCAAAGAATGAGCCTCTCACGGGAGGGCAGGGCACCCAGTGGACGGTGAATCAGCTTCAGTGCCGGGGGACCAGGGCGCCTTCCCGTCCCAGCTCTGCCTCTTACCCACCGAGTGGGCTCTGGGGGATGACTCAGGCTCTTTCATCGTCCTTTCCCTAACTCACACCTTTGAGGATAATATTAGCGGATTCCTGGGGTTCCTTTGAAGGCTGCATTTTGCACTGGCAGCAATATGTGCTCACATGAACTGTGCAAGATGGAAAGATAGGTGCAGGTTTGGCATAATTTGCTTTTATTGGGCTGTATTCAAATGTGCCACTCAGCAAAAGAGAGAAAGCAGGATGGTGATTACATGGACGCCATAATTGCTTTGACTCCTGCTCCTACCATCTATTAGCTGTCACCTTGGCAAGTTTCTTACCGCCCTGTATCTCATTATTCTCATCTGTAAAATGGAGACAACACTCTCCATGGTGAAGATTAAATAACCTCCTGTGTGCAGAGCAGCGCCTGCTGGAAGGAAATGCCTTGTGTGGCGCCCAACTTGTTTGTTTGTTTTTGAGACAGACTCACTATGTTGCCCTCAGTAGTGTGCCCTCGCCTCAGAGCTCACAGCAACCTCAAACTCCTGGGCTCAAGTGGTCCTCTTGTCTCAGCCTCCTGAGTAGCTGGGACTACAGGTGCCCACCGCAACGCCTGGCTATTTCTAGAGACAGGGTCTCGCTCTCGCTCAGGCTGTTGTCAAACTCCTGAGGTCAAGCAATCTGCCCGCCTTGAACTCCTGGAGTGCTGGGATTACAGGTGTGAGCCACCACGCCTGGCCCCTTGATACCTAGTTTTCATGGGTTCCAGAAGTTGAAGGCAGGTGGTTTCTGAGCTTGACTCATTGGTCCCAACAATGTGACAGTAGGGGTCAGACTTGGGGAGCCTCAGGCTTCCTCCTCGTTGTTATGAAATCTCTGGTGCTGCGCTACCCACACAGGCTTCCCAGAGCACAACCCAGACCAGAAAAAAGAGGTTATAGCCAGGCCTTTGTCCTCTGTCAGCTGTTTCTTTTTATCCCCAGAAAATGATAGACACCCCTCATTTCTCATTGGCTAGAACTAGGTCACTGGAAAATGTGATTGGGACATAGGCTGGTCACGCCTCACCCACTTGGATTGGGCACAGTGCTTCTGAAATCAAATCTCACACTGCTGGCAAGGAACGGGGGTGTTTCTGCCGGATAGAAAACGTAATACTGGATACGAAACAGGGCTCAGGGGTAGAGTGACTCATCCTGGTCACGTGGCCTGGAGTCCTCAGGTTCTGGGCTGCCACGCCCTCTGCAGACTCCCCATGGCTTGTTCATTGCCACGGATTAGCCCCCTGTTGACTAGACAGAGCTGTAAAGTTGGAGTGTATTGTTTTGGATTGTTTCAGGCTCCTGTTTCATAAGGTAAATGTGATTGTTTAAAAGGGAAACCAAAATCTGGTGCTGTAATATTCAAGAGCAGAATCACTGGGTGGCTTCTTTACACTACAATCCCAGGGAGCCCCTGTCTTCACCTGTTCATCCACCTATGTGTCCACCACCTGCCATCCACTCATCTCCCTTCCCCTTCCTTCCTTTCTTTCATCCCATTTATTATCTATTCTTCCATCTTTTCATCTATACATCCTTCCACATATCAACTCACTTATTCTTCCCTCCTTTTATCTGTCACCTCTCTCTCTTTCTACATGTCTACCTGTCTTACTTATTTTGCCCATTTGTCTGTCTAGGCTCTTACCCTCTAACATAGTCATCCACGCCTCACACATCTGCCTTTCTACCCATCCACCATGCTTTCATTTTCTTTCCTTCCATTTCACCCTGCTCCCTCCTTCCTTACCTACTCAGTCACTTACCCTCACTCATGGACCACCTCATTGTGCTAGGTGTTGGGTAATGTAACAGTGAAATAGCCTATTATTTACCTTCAAGAAGTTCACATTCTGTTTGAAGATCATGCAACTTTCAGATAGTATTTCCAGTGTTAACTGGGGTTCTTAATCTGCACATCTAATGGTCTTAAGTAGCCTTCACGGCGGGGTGGGCCCGGGGAGCTAGTGCAGCTCTATGCTGCGACCCTCAAGTCTGTGTGGGGCGCTGATGCAGGCCCTTAGGCCCGGTGGGACGCTCTTGCCCGTGTGCTACTGTCTCGCACATCGTCTCTGGAATGAGCAAAACCTCTTTTGGTTCTTCAGATGTTTAAAAACAGCAAGTACGTTTGGCAAAGTGTTCTCCCTTGAATATTTAAAATCATGTTTTATTTAAGGGAAATGACTTTCATAAATTTCTGACCCATTGGAGCTTTATATCATTGTAATATTCTTTAAGAGCCAATTCGTGTCCAATAAGGCTTTTCACCTTGTTTAATGACTTTTTAAAATTCTCTTTTCTTGCAATCAAAGCTACATAAGCCCATTCGAATGCCAAAGGGTTCAAGTTCAGTTCAGAGCACTTGAATCATGAATTCTGAGCTGCTGAAATGAGTTTTGCTCATTTATATTCAACTCCGTGTTCCCAGCTAGTAGCCCTGGATGGAGTCAGACATCATCTGAGGTTTGAAAGACCGGACTTTCCACCAAACACTTAAAAACAATTTAGGCGAATCTTTTCTTATACATATGCGACTTGTCTTAAGGAGAGAAATTGAGTTTATGCTTCTACTTTTGAGTAACTAAGAAGAAAGAAAGGATAAGCAGCTAGTCTTTCTTCTGCTGCATTTCAATTTGATTTTATGTCTGTATCAGTTTTGAGCAGTGGATATTATGTCCATGTTACTGACGAAGAAACAGATTCAAGAGGGTAAGTAAGTTGACTGAGGTCGCTCAATTAGGAAATGGCAGAGAAGGTTTTCAGGATGTCTGAACCCCAGCTTCATGCCTCGTGAGGTTCCTTCCTCTCTGTATATTCCTTGCTCCATAAACACTCTTAAATGTGAGCAGCGGGCGGCACCTGTGGCTCAAAGAAGTAGGGCACCGGCTCCGTATACCAGACGTGGCCTATTCAAACCCAGCCCCTGGCCAAAATAAAACCTGCAAACTAAAACGTGAGCAGGATGTCAGGTGCCTGATATGAGTGCATCACCTCATATCATCCTTGCTGTAAAGGAGCGGGGGGAATTGAAGCCTCTGAAAGGTAAATAACTCATCCTGATTCACAGAGCAGAGCCAGGCAAACTTGGAATTGAACCCTAGCTTGTTAATTTCTGGAGGCTGCCGTTATAAATTACTAGAAGTCTGATGGCTTAAAACAACAGAAATTTATTATCTCACAGTTTGGAGCTCAAAAGTCTGAAACCACGGTGTCAGCAGGGCTGGGGCTTTCAGAGAGAGTTTCTCCCTGGCCTCTTTTTGCTTTTGGTAGCTGTAGACTCTCCCTGGCTGTGGCCACTTGTTCTCTGTTCCACCTCTGTGCCGTCTTCCCTCTGCCATGCTCACTTGTCATCTGATTAGGGCCCCACTCAGACAGTCTGAGAGATACCCTCAACCCCTCCTCTCAAGATCCTTAACTGTCTCATATCTGCAAAGACATTTTTATCCAAATGAGGTCATATTCACAGGTGCTAAAGATTATGTCACTGTCCGAGCCACTTAATGTTGGGTGACTATGGAATTTTAACCCTTCAGTTGTTCTCAGAGGTGGCTTTTATTATGCAAATGAGGTGAAACAATCTTTTATCTATAAAGATTTGCTTCTAAGCTTTGAACAAAGAATGGTGCTGTCTTCCTCCTCCTTGTGCTATCCTGTTGCTAAGGAAGCAGAAAGACTCTCTTGAAGTCTTCTGAGGATGCTATGGATGAATTTAGGGGCAGAGGAATAATAACACCAAAATCTGGGAATCTTCATGATATGATGCTGGTTCTACACAACCCTAGCATTTGCTGGTTTGGAAAGGAAGCTAGTTCTCCTCTTTTCCAGATTCTTTGTTGTTTCCTGCACTGCTATGTCTCTGGAATCCTCTTCTGGGAATGGACTCTGGAGTTGCCCATTAGAATCATCATAACTTCCCCATTTACCTCCCTCCTCTCCTTCAGACAGAAGGCTTGGCCAAGACAATGGTGACCAATGTGGCTAGAGACGCCACCTTGTACTGTGACCATAAGGCAAACTTAAAAATGGAGTGGCCACGTCACTGCCCTCCACCAAAGACTCATGGGGGTTCCTTCCCCAAAGATCATGGCTCGACTCTATATTATGAGTGCCCTGTCCCCACCTCTCCTCCTTCTGCAGTCCCAACTGTCACATCAATAAAAGCACCACTGCATTGATGAACCTCTGAAGGAGCAGGAATGCACGTGTATCTCTGCTCCTGTGAGGACCCACTGACACAAAATGATATGCTCAGTGCTTTATGTAAAAGTGAAAGATGAGAATATCTGCATATAGTGTTGTTCCATCTGTATGTCTCTGTTACTTATAGCCCTTGATCTTGATGTTTAGTGGGCACCACTATACCCAACCTGTGGGAGAGAACCTCAACAGCAGAGTTTTTGGGATCTTTTCTCCAAGATCACTCAGCTAGTAAATGGTGTCCCTGACAATGGAGCAATAGTCCTTAGTCCTAGCTTTGCTCCAGAGCAGTAAAAGGGGAAGGTAGAAAGTTTGGGATGGAGCATTTCTGGAACCCTGCTCCACTGGTATCATCAGTAATGATATTCTCCGTGTTCTTGATCCCCCTACAAAGATTAGAATTATAATCATATGATTTACTAAAAAGAATGAGAGAAACTTGCACAATGCTGGGTGCAAATCTGTGTTAGCTGAACAAAATGCTTAACCCTTCTAAGGCTGCTTCCTTGGGAATAATGGGAATTTCAATAGTAGTGGGCATAGATAGCTGTTTTTTCCCAATGTTTGTTCTCCTCTTCCTCCTGAGGACTAGAGAATCACTACTCAGGATATACACTACATTTTCTAGCCACTCTCATAGGTTTTGACAAAGCACTGACCAATGATATCTATGTTAAAGCATCATAGGTCTCTACTTGGAATTTTTGTTTTTTAAGAGACCAATGGACCACTCCCTTTGCCCTTATTCTTGTGTTTCCCTCCTGGCTGGAACATCAACGCACTGGGTGGAGCTAAAAGCTGCCATTTTGGACTATGAAGAGATCCAGAGAGTGGAGTTCATACCCAAAAGAACTTGGGTTTCTGAAAAATATTTGAAGCAAAGTCAACATATTAGCCTACTTTCTGTCTTGGAATTTACATGGGAGAGGGATGAACTTTTGTCTTAAGACGTTGTTATTTTTTGGGTCTCCCTTACATTCAGCTAAATCTCTTCTTAAGTATACAATATCTTTTTTTGAGGCTCAAGGTGAATATTAGGTATATTTTGCTCCAGGTATCTGATACTTGGTGGCCATAAAATAAATACCAGTTGGTTTAGATTGTATCATCACCTAGCTTTGCACATATACATAGCCAGTAAGTAACTGAGAACTGTATTAAATAAAATTCATGTTCCAGGGCGGTGCCTGTGGCTCAAAGGAGTAGGGCACCGGCCCCATATACTGGAGGTGGTGGGTTCAAACTTGGCTTCAGCCAAAAAACTGCAAAAATTAAAAAAAAAAAATTCATGTTCCAGGGAAAACCTTGGCTGAAAAAATACTCTTAAGCTAGGTTGCTCTTCATGGAGAGACAAGAAAATAGTCTAGAAAACTCAGTCAGTGCAAGTCCTTCCTGCAAACACAGTCTGCGCCTTGACAGACCAGCGTGTAGCACTTCCTGTGCCTCTGAGGTGCTTCCTACTTAACTCTCCTACTTAAGCTGATCAGCCAGTCACGGGAGCAGAGAGCTGGGACTCAGACCTCAAGAGTTCCACCAGGCTCTGGCTTCATGGTCACATGGGTCCCTCTGGCAAAACTGACTTCCTAGAACAGCCAAGAAGAGGAAAAGCAAGCAAAAGGCATCCCATGTACTCAATACTAACATGAAACTCACAGACAAGCAAACACACACCCACGTGAGAGAAAAACACAATTGAATTCCAGAAGTGGGAGGGGGCAGAGGATCAGGGCTCGGTAAGCTCACGCCTCATGGGCACAATGCAGGGGTATGTGGCACACCTCCTGGGTGAAGGGCTCAATTACAACTTGGACTTTACTTAACAAGTACAAACAGTGCAACCTAATCGTATGTTCCCTTATATTAATCTGAAATTTAAAAAAAAAGACATGTCGCAATGGGCATTGGAAAGTGGAGGGGCATTTATATGAGTCTGTTCATTTAGAAGCTTTATGTGGGGCCATTTTATTTTTCATCAACCCTAGTTATTGCTTAGATGCTGCTATCTGATGAAGAAGGTACATAAAGTTCATTATTTAAAGATGTTACTCTGGTTTGTTCTACTAATACCCAATTTGGGGAGGCTGCGAGGATGACAAAATGTGACCCGGACATTTAGTGGGTACCCACCTGTGACCAGTCCTGCTCATATGGTATTTCCCCAATCCAGTACCCATAGGCTTATTCTAATTCCATGTTGTTGTCCCTAATCAGAAGATTGGAAGAATGGAAGTCAGGAGTGGTGAGCAGGTCACCTCAGCTCACAGGCCGAGTGAGTGGCAGAATGGAGATTCACGCCATTCTGACCCTAAACCCCACACTCTTCATAAATAGACTCTCTTAAAAGCCTTGGAAAAGAGACCAGCTTTTAAAGAATCATCTGTTCTCTCCCTGGCTAAGCTTTAATTTCACCCTACCTGTGACTAAGACAGGAAGGAATTGGCATTCTGGTCCTCTCCCACCCCTGAAGGCACCGGCTCTTCCCTTTTCTGGTGGCCTCAACAAGTTCTGGGTCCTTAGCAGCTCCCGACCCTGAATTAGATGCTCTGATGGGGCAGTGACAAGGCTAGGATTCCAGGCTGCATCCTGCCCACGACTCTGCCCGGTGGGGAAGGGCTCTGAGCTGCTGAGTAATGGCAATCCTGGGCATTGCTCTCCTGCCAGGAGCGTGGGAAGGCCCAGTCAGGCAGTGGGAGCAAAGCAGAGCCAGGCTAATTCTTCCAAGGACACAAGACACAAATTACCTGCTTAACAGGTTTTTTTCAGAAGGAAAAGCTCTGAGCCCAGGAGCTTGAGGTTGCAGTGAGCTAAGATCAGATCACCGCACACCTGCAAGGGCAACAGAGTGAGACCTGGTCTCTAAGAGAAGAGGAGAAGGGAAATCTCATAGCTGGTTACTTCTGAAGAGCTGAAAGGCTATCTGTGAACCCATGCCTGAATAGTGAACATCCATGTCCTCATAATGAACTCATCCTGAAATATCTACAGTTTATTTGGGGACACTATGGTGGGTACCAATAAGGGCCATACTTCTTTCTGCCCCCTCCATGTTCACACCCTTTCATATTAACTTTGTTGGACCTTCCATCGGGAGGGGTAGTCTGCCCCCAATCTTTCTAGCTGGCCCACTGGTATGCCTTGGCCAGGGAATGTGGTGAACTTATGAAGTGCATTTCCAAGCCTTCGCCTGGCTCGGAAGTGAGCAAGATGGGGCTGGCCTGCTGGATGGGGAGAAACTGTGGGGCAGAGACCAACCTTTGCAACCACAGCCACCCTAACTCAGAGAGCTCCCAGCCCACAGCTGAGGCATATGACTTACCTTTAACAGCTATTGTTTTAAGTCTTCACTTCAACATGGATAAAATCACTGCAAAAAAAATAAAAATCATTGATAAAATCAATTGCAGAGCTTTGGGGTAATTGATTATGAAACAACAGCTGACCTGATACAGACATGGCAATGGGAACAATTTTGGACCAGACTGCTTACTAAGCAGTCTGCTGAGTGGCAGGTGCTATACCTTGTATGCTTTGCCTTAATTTCATGTTACATTCATGAAAGCTATTGTTTTATTGAAACTTTACTTAGTAAAAAATACTGTGTGATCATATTTAATTCTTAGGCCTATCATATGAGAGGTGAGAAGCATCTCAGGGTTGTTAGGTGAACTGACTAAACCCAAAGTGACCAGCTGAAAAGGGAAGAGCTTGGCCCTGTCTTCTCCCCACTGGGCCTCCACGGCCCTGACCAGCTTTCAAGAGAAATCCTTTTGTACGCTATTTTTAGAGAGTTTTAGGCACGTTAAATAACTCACCTAAGAACGCCAAATTAACAAATGGAAGACTTGGGTTTTGAACTCATTATCCACTGACTCACAGATCCAAATTCGTTGATTTTCATTATTAAGAAATATGTACTAAAGGCAGAAGAACATGTTTATGTCTCCACTAGGATCATGTTACGTCTTTGTTTTAGAAACATGTTCCGTTCTGTTGGAGTATTTTAGAAGCCCATGTTTTGCAAACCTCAAGTTGTAACAGAAAGAAGGTTGTAAAGGAACTGGTGAGAATTATTGCCCAGAAAAACCAGCTGGGAAGCATTTTGGTGTCAATCTTATTATTGCTTTTAAATTAGCAGTAACTTCAAAAGTCTTTGAAGTAGCTGGCAGAGAACACCCTTGACTAGGGCAAACAACCACACAGGGCATTCTCTACTGGCGTGTGCTCCAAAACTTTCCTCGTCTTATGCCTTGGCACTTCAAAAGGTTGGAAAGGAGATAGGGCAATCTTAGTGGGAAGCTTCTAGCTGATGTGGATTGCCAGGAAGACCCAATTAGCCTGTCCCTCTTGGTAGCAAAAGCCCAGGCAGAGGGAATAAATTATTTGTGTCTGAAGCTGCTGACAACTGCAGAGACCACCTGTGTGTTCTTTCCGAGTCCAGCTTCCAGAAGGCCCTGAGAGGTTTTAACCTCAGTGGTCTGACGGATACCAAGCCAAGAATAGAACTAAGTTAGACTGAGTGGTGGCTCATAGAACTTGAATAAGTGTCAAGATATTGCACCCAGAACCCCTATCTGAAGACCTCCCCTGGCCATCCTCCAAGTCTGGGCTCAGAGTCCACTTCTCCTTTGAAACTTCGGACACATGGAGCTCACCCACCCCTCCACCCCTCCATCTGCTCACCCACCCCAGCACTGATGACTTCCCCACCCTCCCTGATGGCTCCCGGCCTTGCAGACAGCGCTGATCCTGAAGTTGAGACAATCTCCTTCCTCTTGGTTCGGGCATCGTCTTGAGAGTGTAGAGACCACCCAGCGAGCACACCGGGGGCACCCACAAAGCAGGGACGCCAAGATATTGTTTGGAGTTAATCTGACATTTTTACACACACACAAAAGGTGGTATCAACATGGGGAAAGAAAATCCCAAGGGGTACGCTTACTCCCATGTCACCAGCATATGTATTTGATGCTAAGATGGCAACTGCTAAAACCAGATTTGGGTTAGGTCATAATCAGACCTTTAACTATGGACTCAGGTAGTCTAGATGACAGTCTTCAGCAAAGCTGTATTTCTGGTGATCTCTCTTTATAAATAGAGATGTATCGTTTGACTTTATTTTTTTGTGGAATTTTGCCGACGAAAGTCGCAGATGATGCTATCACATACCTACCGTGGTAGACGGCCTCCACAGGGGTCCTCCCCCATCCTTACCTCCTGGAATGTACTGGTATGCCCCTCAAGTGTGGGTTGGATTTGCAGACTCACTACTTTAAGTTTGTAGCCCCAGATAACACCTCCATCTCAATTCTAAAAAGAAACTGAGCCACAGGGGCCTGGCTGAGCTGTGCTTAGATTCCTGACCCATAGAAACTGTGAGATAACAAATGTCTTCTGTGTTAAGCTAGTATGTTTTGGGGGTAAGTTTATGCAGTGATAGATGACTAACATACCAACATTCTTGACTTTTCCTTTCCTCCTTCTTAGCAGCACAGCCCCCAGGGAGCATGTGGCCTCTGTGCCAACTTTCAGTAGGCAGTAACATGGCAAGCTGTTTTGCTGCTGCATAGCAGGGGACTAAAGCTTTCCTGCATCGAACATCCTGGGCCTTAATACCTGCCTTTCCTGCCTTATCCAGTAAGATAATACAACCCCTTAGATGCCATTTCTTGTAGTATCTCTCTTGCTAAATGCTGTGTCATTTAATATCAGCTCCAGCTACCCCTAACAGGAACTCCAAATTTTCGGTAGAATACACTAGAAAGAAGTTTATTTCAGTATCATATGTAAGATTGTGCAAGCCAATGTGATAGATAAAAATAACAAATATTTCACTGATTTCATTCACATTTATTAAATCACTGAGTGAAGTTAGACTTCTGCTCCTATAATATTATACAATATATAATATATTATATAATATAATGTATTATACCCCTATAATATAAATTGCGCCTAAGCAATTTATATTTCCTGTTTATAACTGAACATTTAATAGATTCATAGTAAGTATTTGTTGAAAAATTGTATATTCTCATTATTAGTCTGACTGAGTGAACTCTTTATAGAGCAGCGGTTCGCAACCTGTGGGTCGTGACCCACAGGAACTGTGTTAAAGGGTCGCGACATTAGGAAGGTTGAGAACCACTGTTATAGAGTAAAAAATTAGCAACTTTTGGTATAGTTGTCATAAGCATTCTCCTCTTTGCTATTTGCCTTAATTTGGTGTGTGAATATTTTTTGGGGGGGATATTCAGAAATTTGTTTTTTATGTTTTTAATGTAGTCACATTTATAAGGTTAAAAATAATTTGTAGTTTTTGAATATTGCTTAAAGTTTTCTCTTATTCCTCTGAGAAAGAAATCCAAAGATTCTTTGTGTGACCTCCCAATTGCCCCACGTCTTGTAGGTCTCCGCCCTCCCACCCACATGATGACCAGTATTGGGGAAATCAGGTGAGTTTCCACCTACTCAAGGAAGGGTTGTGTTTGCTGAGTGCACCCCTGTATCAGCCCCTTTCTCTGGAGTATGGTAAGTACTGACCTGCCTTTTAGTATAAGGCATCCTGGGAACAGAGTTTGAGCCTGGGAACCTTCTGGAAAGCACCCTGCGAGGAGCAAGCTTCCACGGCAGAGGGTCTCAGATGCCAGCAGGGCTCACCGTCTTGATTTGGGTGTCAGGTGCTAACTTGGCATGGGAGGAAGAGGAGTAATAAAAGGCCTCGGTTTGTGCTGGGCTCTTCTGGGCTTCCTGTTTAGAGAGTTCTTTTTCTGGTTGCTTCTCCATTTGACACCCATTTGCCATGGTTTGGGTAGACTCAGGGCCTTGCTGACCTGACAGGGGTCCCTGGCCTCTAGCCCTGAGAACACAGGCCATGGGAGCCCTGCCTGCGGGCTCGGTTAAGCCAATCCTCTCACACATGTGCCTCAGTCTACCTGTGGGAGCCGGAACTATGTCCCCTTAGCACACTTCTTCCCCCTTCTGATGACAGTATTCTTTATTTGGGGACGGCCTCCCCTCATGCTGTGCTTTACCCAAGAGGGCCAATGACTCCAGTGAGGCTGGGAATTGGAGTCCTGACGGCAGACGCTTGGGCACCCAGGGCTTTAATTGCATCCCCATCACTGCCCCTCAGAGGCCTGCGATTGTTCAGGCTCCCCAGGGGCCCACAGGCCGCATAGTTTTCATCCAGTTCACAGCGTCCTCCCTTCCTTTACGTCAGGTGGAGTCTGATTCTTTCTCTGGGGCTCTGGAATCCCCGCAGGTGCAAAGGCTCACCAGTGCTTGTGGACACACCCTGGCTGGGTTCACAGTGACACTCTCTGGGGAGCTCTGCACTGGCAAACTGGGGGCGCAGAATGCCCGTGGGAGGTCTAGATATCAGGCCAGGAAGAGAGATTGCCCTCACGGTGTCAGCAAATTAAGGCTCTCCAGGGATTGAGAGTATGAGGGGATAGGGGCCCATGACAGTTTCTGCAAGGTGCCCAGGCTGACTGTGAGCTGGTATCAGGAACTCTTGCTGGATGCTTGGAGTCAGGACTGGGAAGCCCTATCTGTCATCTGTTCGTGATTACGAGGCTCCGTGCGCCCCACCAAAAGCCCTCTGGCTCCTTTCCCCTTCACGAACATTCAGCACAAACTGCACCGAAAAGCCCTTGCTGAGAAAGTGACCTCACACTGCTTAATATTCTGAAAACACAAACAGGCACCAACTGGCTGGGGAAAGCTGACTTGGCTTGGGGGCCAGCCAGCTGCTGCTGGCATCCGACTGTGGAGGCTGTGAATTCCTCGCCATGTCAGGATCCGGAGTGAACACACGCTGGGCTTGCTCCCCAGGTCGCACGCTGGGCACTCCGGCTGAATTTGTGTTCTGGACATTCCTAGAGAGGACATGTGCTAGGACTGGGGTCCCCCTCTGGGCTTTTCCCCCAGTATCACGTTAGGGGTTGAATTATGACCCACAAAATATCCAGAAATTCTAACCCCAATACTTCAAGTGCAACCTCAACTGAAAACAGAGTCTTTCCAGATGCAATTAGTTCAGATGAGGTCACACTGGAATAGGATGGGCCCTTCACCCTATGTGACCGGTGTTCTTATCAGAAAAGAGAACCTGTAAAGACAGGGCCATGCTCCAACTTATGCAGAGACTGGAGGGTTCAGCGGCAAGTCTTGGAATGTCAAGGATTGGCAGCCACCACGGGGAGTCAGGAGACACAAGGAAGACTTCTCCCTTAGAAGTTTTGGAGGGAGCATGGCCCTGTGGGTATCCCCATCCGGGACTTCTAGTCTCCAGCATGATAAAACACACTATGTCTGTTGTTTTCAGACACCCGCTGGGGGTCATCATAGCAGCTCTGGGAAAGGGATCCATTGCAGGTCTCACCATCTCCCTCCACATTCATTTGCTCCCTAAGTCACTGAGCAGTGGCCACACTTGCATTGTTGCAATCGCGAATTGTGCCGTGATAATGATGTGAGTGCATGTGTCTTTTTTTTTTTTTTTTAATACAAGGACTTCTTTTCCTTTGGGTAGCTACTACCCACTAGTGAGAATTCTGGTTAGAATGGTAGGTCTAGTCTACCTTTAGATCTTTGAGGAAACTCCATACTGTTTTCCATAGAGGTTGTACTAATTTGCATTCCACTCTCTTTCCAGAAACCACATCCATACCAACATCTATTGTTTTTAACTTTTTAACAGTGGCCATTCTGACAGGGGTAAGATGGTATCTCACTGTGGTTTTAATTTACACAGGCCACAATTCCCCCTCAAGGAACTGAGAAATTCTGGTGGGATAGACATGGATCTGCCAACAGATAAATCCTGCTCTGTCTTAGGTTCTTAGCCTGTATCCTCCTTTACCAAACTGTAAACTGAGCCTGTATCTTCCTTTACAAAACTGTAAACTAAGCCCATATCTTCGGTTACTAAATTGTAAACTGAGCCTGTATCTTCCTTGACTAAACTGTAAACTAAGCCTGTGTCTTCCTTTACCAAACTGTAGGTTTATGTGTGTGTGTGTGTTGGATCTTTAATTACATTGATATAAACTTCTCAAAGCCTATTTTTTTCTTAACTGTCTATCATGACAATTTTCAAGGGTACATACAAATCAAAAAAACCACATTGATCGTCTTTAACCTTAATAGCTAGACTAAATTCAATGACTGTATTTTGCTCTACTTGGTTTTAAAACCTGTAGTTTTATTTCTTCCTGTCTAGAAGTTAGATGCTGTTTCCTGTAAGAGCAGAACCTCCAGAGGCCACGTCCCCGTGTTCCGATCCTGCTTTGCCATCACACTCTGGGTCTGTACGGAGGTTACTACCCTCCTCTGTGCCCCAGTCTCCTCATCCATCAAATGTGGGTAATAACAACACCCAGTTCATGGGGACATTGTGAGCAATAAATATGTTCACATGTGAATAGTAACTAGAACAGTCCTCTTCAAGATGCGAACATTCAATAAACATTATGTCCTGGAGTTCTTGAGAAGCAGCCGGTGTCTTTTTGTCACAGGCGATGCTGATGCCGTCCCTCTGTGGGGACATGGAGGACTTTGCTCTCATTTAGTCCATCCTCCAGCCTATTCTTCCTTTAAGGTCTGTGGATGTCTGTGCCCTCTAGCAGGAATGCACCTGTCTTTTCCCATGAAATTTAAGCGATTTTGTGCAGAGATCTTATTTGTTCTGTAACGGCCACAGTTGTAAGCAGCGCCTGGTGCAGACTGGCACATAGAAAGCCTTCAGTAAACAGCACGCTGAGTGCCTGGGATCCGCCTTGTGGTTATTCCTCCCCACGCTGGTTCACCTGCGCATTTGGCAAACACGTATTAAACATGCTTTCTTGTTAGGGGTTGGTCTGTGTGCTGAGGTCTCCTGGATGAATGAGATAGAGTCTCTTTTATCAAGAAACTTGGTGTTGTTGACTTTTGATTTTCAAACTCATCTTTAGTTTTGCATGTGGCTCATCTCACCAGCTGGACTGTAAAAACCTTCAGAACAGAGACTACGGCTTCTGCTTCTCTTTTATTAAAGGCAGGAGTGACGGTGGGTTAGCATGCGTTAGCATCAAGAGACACAAAGAGGAATCAAAACTATTCCATTTTGTAGACAAGGAATATTTTACCTCACCTTTCTTCATATCAATATCCTTATTTGTCAGGTAGAATCACTATTCACTTGGATATTTCAAGAACTAAGTAAAGTAATGAATTTATTCAATAACATTGATTTAAAATTAATTGAATTCACTGAGATTGAATAACATAATGGGATGTGCTCAATGGGTGTGATATATATTTTCTGTTCCTCTTTTCTTTCCAGAAAAGTCGTGACTTTGAGAGTAAATGTTCAAGATGCTGAGCTGTTCTCATTGTAATTTTCTGGCCCTGAAGGGTCTGATTCATTAAGCTCTTATATAAGGACTTTTATGGACTGAATTCCATATCCCTGATATTCATGTATATCTAAATCTCAGTATCTCTTATTTGAAGATAGGATCTTTATAGAGGTAATCAAGTTGAAATGAGGTCATTATGGTGGCCCCTGACCCAATATGACCTAGAATTCTTATAAAAAGGAGAAATTAGGAGACAGACACAAACACAGGAGCAATGTCTTACGCTGCCCCCAGCCAAAGAATACCAAAGATCCCAGCAAACCACCAGCAGCCAGGAGCAAGGCTTGGAACAGATATTTTTTCACAATTCTCAGAAGCAACCAACCCTCCCAGCACCTTGATCTTGGAATTGTAGCCTCCAGGATTGGGTGAAAATAAATTTCAGTTATTTAAGCCACTCACAGGAATGAAACCTACACCTTAAAATGTTCTGATGAAAACACAACACAACTGAGAAAGCCAATAGAGCTTACCTGAAACGGCGGCAGCAAGTTGTAGTGAAAACAAATGCAGGCGCGAAGGCGGGATGTGTTTTTCCCACTGTTAAAAACCCCCTTTTGGACAGGATGTTGGGGGAGGAAGGAGCGAATTCCTCCAAGTCTCTGTAAACCTGTTCTGCTCTGGAAGATCTAGTTTCTGCGGAGTGGGCTGTGGATGGGGCGGATGGGAATTGTAAGTCTCCGTCCTGGTACCAACTGTGGAAGGACGTGTCTGGCTGTTACAAGGTAGCAAGAGAAAGTGGAATTTAACTCCAGGTAGTCCTACCCCTTTTATGCTTTCAACCCAGCCAACTATGTTGTGATAAAAACACACTAGAGACGGATTTAGGATAAGTGTATTTTAGCACTTCAGCAATCGGTAGAGCTACGTGACCTTGATCAACTTGCTCAGAATAGGTGAGCTTCAGTTTTCAACAAATAAACTTCTCTTGTTTAAGCCACCCGGTTTGTGGTCTAGTGTTACGGCAGTCCCAGAACCTAATAACACAACTGAGTCCGAGACTGCTTGTGGGCAACGGGACGTGTGACTGCAGGGCTTGAGAACGCTCAGTGTGCATGGGATCCCTCCTATCCACTGTGCTTGAAAACGCTCAGTACACATGGGGATTCCTCCTATCCACTGTGCTTGAGAACGCTCAGCACACATGGGAATCTCTCTTATCCATGGTTTTGCTTTCTGGGGTTTCCCTCACCTGTGGTGCAGTGCAATGATGTATTCTGGGGGTGGGGAGTGGGTGGAGAGAGAGGGAGAGATCACATTAGTACACATCTAACTTTTATTATAATCTACTGTCCTACTTGTTCCATTGTTATCAGTTATTGTTTTTAATCTCTTACTATGCCTAATTTATACAGTATGCTTTATAGTACACGTAAGGTTTGGTGCTATCTGCAGTTTCAGGCATCCACCCGGGGTCTTGTAATGTATCCGCATTGATAAGGAGTGACCACCGTAGATGTTATTTACAATCATGGGGCAAGATGAGATCACCAAGGAGACCAGCAGAGCAAGAAGAGCCTGAGAATTGTGCCCCGAGTCACCATGAAGTAGACTCTGGCAAAGAGACTGAGAATGTCTCACTGGCGAGTTGGGGGAGCAGCTAGGAGAGGCCAGTTCCCTGGAAACCAGGCAAAGGGAGTGTTTAAGGAAAGAGGAGAAAGCAACCCTGCCGAATACTGTGACACTTCTGAGCAAGGTGAGCTAGAAAATTGTCCACTAACGTTGTCAAGATGGAGGTTGTTAATGACCTTGAATGGGTAGTTTTAGTGGCTTGATGGGGAACTTTCTATTTGAAATAGGCTAAAAGGAGAATGGAGGTAAGAAATGGGAATCCCGGAGAGAAAAGTGCTTCTGAAGAGTCGTCATTTTAAGGGAAGCAAAAGACTGAAGATGTGGCTAAATGGGGATGTGGGGTGAGCAAAAGTCATTTTTCTCAATGATGAGATTTGTTGTGGCACATTTGCTGCAGGGAACGGGCCAGCAGGTGGAGGGGAGGGGGCAGAGATTCCAGGGCTAAGAGAAGACATAATTATAAAAGAAATCCTTTAATGGGTGAGAGGAGATGAAAGCAGCGGCTTCAGAGAGGAAGTAGATCCTCCACCTGAACAGAGGTGTGGCGTAGGCAGGGCGGGAGATTTGCTTTTAGGGAGATGAGGGAAACCACATTTACCTGTGTCTTCTCAGTTGAATAAGAAACACGATCAGCAGGCAAGGGTAGCTAAAAGTGAAGAAGTAACAAGTGAAAAATCCAAGAAGAGGTGAGAAAGTAAATTAATTAAAGGCATAAACCAGGAAGGTTAAGCAGGGCTGAGTGGCCACTAGTTTTGTGAATATAAGTTTATTTGTTTATTTATTTATTTATTTTTATTAAGTCATAACTGTGTACATTAATTAGTGCAATCATGGGGTACAATGTGCTGGTTTCATATACAATCCGAACTGTTTTCATCAAACTGTTTAACATAGCCTTCATGGCATTTTGTTAGTTATTGTATGAAGACATTTGGATTCTGCATTTAGTAAGTTTCACCTGCACCCTTCTAAGATGCACTGTAGGTGTGATCCCACCAATTACCCTCTCTCCACCCATCCTCCCCCCTCCCTTGCCCCTTTCCCCATATTCTTGTGCTATAATTGGGTTATAGCCTTCGTATGAAAGCTATAAATTAGCTTCATAGTAGGGCTGAGTGTGAGTATAAGTTTAAAGCAACACTAGTCAACACGCGTGTGAGCTTTTCATCGGCCAGATTTTGGGACTCGAGTCTGGAGACAAAGTAGGAGAGAGTTGTGATTTACGAGGACCAGGGTTTTGTGACACATCTGTGTATGACCGGACAAGGAGGACAAGGTGAGCAGAGTGAGCCCACAAAGGTGTTGGTGTAAGCACGGCCCCACGTGCCATCGGAGGTAGGCGAGGAGGAGCATGGAGCTAGGAAGAGGAGCGCAGAACCACAGCTCCACCATTGTGAGGCCGATGGATTGGACATCCCGATGGGGCCACAGCAGAAGGGAGGTGGAGCACTGACTGGTCACAAGGTGGGAACCCCAGAGTGGGAAGTTCAGAATCCACCTTCCGGAGCTAAAATATTGCTAGAATGACAAGATCTAGGAAATGACTCTGGGGACCACATCCCAGGAGTAGTCATCGTGGGCATGGGAAAGGATAATATCCTTGGTTGAGGATTGCACGAAACTGGGAAGCCACAATGAAGTCTGCAGAGGCTGAAGTCAACAAAACACCCACCCGACACTGAGTTTCTGACCTCACACCTCGAAAGCACTTCTCTTGCTGTCTTCTCCATGTTGGTTAATGGTGTCTCCATCCTGGTTAGCCATGCCAAAACCTTGGGGTGTAAAACAAGTATCTTTTTACTTTACACCCCACATTTCATTACTCAGAAAATCCTGGTGGCTATACCTTCAAAAGATACAGGGAGTTCACTATTGTCACCTGAGTTATCTATCCCCCAAATTATTGCAATAACTTGTCAACTGCTCGGTTGTCTTCTGTTGTATTGCTTTATTCAGCAGCAGCTAGCGTTGGCCTCTACAAGCCTGAGCCTTATTGTGCTGACTGAGCCTCTGCTCAGAACCAACAGGGTCTTTATGTGCCACCTAGACTAACTTCTGAAGCCTGCTCTTCCCCAATCTCCCGGACTTCATCTTCCTCTACCTCTTGGTCATTCTGCTCCAGCCGTGCCCGTCTTCTCACTTTCTTGAGCAACTGGGCATGTTACAAAAGCCTCAAGGGTTTTTGTATTTAAGATTTATTTTATATTTAAGATTGTTTCTGCTTGGAACTCTTTCCCCACCCAAATGCAATGGCCGCTTTGTCATCTTCATCTTGTCAACTGTCACCTGGGTGCAGCCTTTCTTCAGTAGCCTACTAAAAACTAAAACAATTCTACCTGTCGTATCTCTAAATAACCTTCTGAGCCCCTCCTTGGCTTTACTTTTCTCCAAATCTCATATATATATGTATAGGCATGTGTGTGTGTGTGATGAGTGTATACATTTGTGTGTGTGTGAATATAATTGTATGTACTGTGTCTGTGTACCTATGTTTATTTACTTCTTTATTTTTTGCTGTAACCAATAGTGAGAACTGTGCCTAACACATAGTAGGCCCTCTAAAAATATTAGTTAAGTGAACAAAAGTCTAAGGTGAAAGGAACAACAGTGGGGAGGAAGGCCGGGAAGCAGGTCCGTCTTCTCTGATGAAGGAAGGGGAGTGACCAGGAGTGCACCGGATAAGAGCACAGAGATGTGATGTAGAAAGTGGGGCTATCTGGTGGGGTGTGCTTCATGGGGAGCTGGAGTTTTAGGGCAACAAGTGAGAAAAAAATACTCTGAAAGGAGTAATGGGAGCAAACAGCATTTGCTCCCTGACCTGCTCCTAAAGCATGTGAAAACAAGGAAAGTCACTGGAACACACGAGAATCTGGAGAAAAAATTGGGTCATGGATGATGGCGGACAAGTCTAGAAGGCTGAATACTGGTGGGAATTCAAAATTGAACAGCTACTCTGTAAAACAATTCAACAGTTTTTTATACAGTAAAATATACGCTTATCATACAACTCAGCAATCCTGCTACTAAGTATTTACCCAAGAGAAATGGAAACATATGTCCCTACAAAAATTTTTCTGTTCATAACAGCTTTATTCATAGTAACTCAAAACTGGACACAACCCAAATATCCGTCAACGGGTAGATGGAGAGACAAATTGTGGTCTATTTATTCAATTGGTTAATGCTCATAAATGAAAAGGCAAATAGTAGTGATATATTCAACATCATACTTCGATCTCCAAAACATTATGCTAAGTAAAAGAAGCTAAATGCAAAGACCATACATTGTATAAATTGTTTTATATGAAATTACCAAAAGGAAAAAGGGAAAAGCACAGTGACAGAAAGCAGATCGCTGGTTGCTTGGAGCTAGGGGTTGAGTAGGAAATTGATGCAAAAGAATATATATGATTGCTTTTAGGGATGGTGAAAATGTTCTAAATCATCGAGATAGTGGTAGTTACATGACTCTATGTATTTGTCAAAATGTCTGATTTCACAATTAAAATTGCTGTATCTTATTGCATTTAAATTGTTCCTGAACTTCATTAAAATAATTAACATATTTATGTTTTGATGTATTGGGTGTCTCCTAGAATTGAGAATGGGAGCTTGTCAAAGGCGATGCCTGGCATTATGCTTGGCGCATAATAGGTTATAAATATTTATTGAATGAATATATGTTCCATGCTCCTGACAATAGCTTTAAAATTCAATTACTTCTGTGATTAAATCTAGTAGTCATCATTTACCGTATGTACCAACTCAGACATAGACTAAGTATTTCTAAGCCTTAGTGTTCTCACATATAATGTTGGGATTAAAAATGGAATTTCTTTCATAGAGTTATTATGAAAGTGAAATAACATACTGGCATCTCAAGCTTACAGCACTACCTGGTATATGGTAAGCACACAATAAGTAACATTTCTTTCTTTTTTTTATATATAATTTTATTAAATCATAATTGTGTACATTGGTGCAATCATGGGACACAATGTGCTTACTTCATATACAATCAGAAATATCTTGATCGTACTGTTAAAGATAGCCTTCATGGCATTTTCTTAATTGCTATATGAAGACATTGATATTCTACATTTAATAAGTTTCACCAGTACCCTGCTAAGATGCACCATAGGTGTGATCCCACCAATTGCCCTCCCTCCACCCATCCTCTTCATTATTGTGTACAGACATTTATATTCTACATTTAGTGTCACCTGTACCTTTCTAAGATGCACCGTAAGTGTGGACCCACCAATTACTCTCCCTCCACCTATCCTCCCCCATCTCCTTCCCTCCCTTGTCCCTTTCCCCATGTTCTTGTTTTCACTCTTAAGTCTTTATGTGTTTCCATGGCTCTCTCTGGTCCACATGAATGAATGAATATGTGATTTCATGTTATTTTTTCACTTGTTATTTTCTTTTCTGTGAAGTGTCTACTGACTACTGACTTTGTAAAAGGCAACCATCTTGGAAAGGGGGCCACTGGAAATCCATGAGCTCACCATGTGGACAGGGCATCATGTCTCTAATAACCTATAATAAAAGGTAGTTAGTAAGAAAAGGAAAAAGGATAGTAGCAGAGAAGAGTTCATGCCCACTTGGAGAACACAAGGAAGGCTTCCCAAAGGCAGCAGGATTTTTTTTTTAACATACATGTATTTTGTTATTCTTCATTACATTATTCCCCCCCCCACCCCTCAGTGGTAAGACAGAATTTATTTTTATTTTTTTTTTTATTGAGTCATAGCTGTGTACAATAATTCAGTCAAGGAGTACAGTGTGTGGGCTTCACATACAATTGGAGATATTTTCATCAACCTGATTAATATAACATTCATGATATTTTCTCATTTACTATG
>CAUYRH010066721.1:0-18855 GCA_963574655.1 Perodicticus potto | reverse complement strand
AACCCACACCTTTCACCACTAATGAAGATTGACTCACAATGGATTTAAGATTTAAACTTAAGACACAAAACTATAAAAATACTAGAAGAAAGTGCGGGGAACACTCTTGAAAGCATTGGCCTGGGTGAATACTTCATGAGGAGGACCCCCAAAGCAATGGAAGCAGTATCCAAAATACACTACTGGGATCTGATGAAGCTAAAAAACTTCTGCACCACCAAGAAAACAATAAGAATCTCTAGCAGACAGCCCTCAGAATGGGAAAGAATACTTGCAAGTTATGCCTCCGACAAAGGCTTAATAACCAGAATACACAGAGAACTCCAACGTATTTGCAAGAAAAGAACAAGAGATCCCATCTCAGGATGGGCAAAAGATGATTTTTTATTTTTTTGAGAGAGAGTCTCACTATGTCGCCCTTGTTAGAGTGCTGTGGTGTCACAGCTCACAGCAATCTCAAACTCTTGGGCTTAAGCAATTCTCTTGCCTCTGCCTTCAGAGTAGCAGGGACTACAGGCGCCCACCACAACACCTGGCTATTTTTTATTACAGTTGTCACTGCTGTTTTAGCTGGCGGGGGGCAGGGTTCGAACCCACTCCTCTCAGTATATGGGGCTGGCGTCCTACCCACAGAGCCACAGGCACTGCCCAGCATGGGTCACCTTAGAAACTGCTAGATTTCATGTCTCTGTTCTTCCTGTCTTTCCATGCACAAAGCCTGGGGAGTAGACTGATTTCTCTTGGCTTGGTGGTGCCCAGGATGCTCACCCTGAAGTTAAATTATGGGTGAGATCACCTACCATGTGCCTCTCACTATCCCCTGGAGGCCACCTGTCTTGGGGGTGGCCAGTCCCTCAAGCAGACAAATGAAGCAGGAAGGAACCAGTTAAATTTAAATATTAGATAAGCAGCAAATCACTTCTCCGTATAATCATATCCCATGCAACATTTGGGGTACACTTACACTAATAAAATTGTGGCTTACCTTCAATTGGCACTAGATGGAGTGTCCTGTATCTTATCTAGAAACTTCTGAAGCCCCACGGAGATCTGAGGGGCCACGGGGTACAACCCAGCTCAATCCAAAGTGTCCAAGAGCAGTCATAATCTCTAGAACTCTGATGTCTGGATAACGTCACCGTTTCTGAAACCACAGCAGCGCGCATATATTCTATAAGAGATTTTAAGTTCACTTTAAAGAGTCTCCAAAAAGTCTAAGAAATCCTAAAACACCTGTATAGACACTTACGTGGGGCAATGTTGTCACAACACCTTGACTTTTTTGTTCAGTTTGATTTATTTTGTATTTATCATCAAATTGTTGAAAAGTGACTCTATTTGAATAAGATTCAGCAAGGAGAGCAGGGCAGAGGTTTCCTGGGGAGCACGGTGCGCCCTGCAGTGTGACAGCCACACTGCCCGGTCTGTGGTGCCCTATCTCCGTGGGTCAAGACGGCTGAGACTGTCTTTAGGCACAGTGGGGAGACAGGGACACTCGGCAGGCGCCCTCCTCGTGTCCTCTGTCCTCTTTCTTGCCCTCACATTTGCTACAGGTGCAGCAGAGGCAGGCCTGGAGGCACCCTGGACGCTGGTCAACAGGAAGTCACTGCTTGCCCTGCAGCTTGGGGTCTGCCATCCCCAGGAGAGGGCGGGGCTCACCTGCTTCCCTCTGAAGGCCAGTCCGGCTGAGGCAGCAGGGCCACCGGCAGCGCTAACTTTCATCTTCTTCTAGCCTAAGTTTAAATCAAGACAAATGGAACGCAAAAGTGCTGACGTTAAAGAAAGGAATTATAAAGCATTTCTTTTTCCAGTTTTCAAACGTAGCTGGAAGATTTTGATACACATCTTTAAATGTTAAAAAAGCAAGTTCAGATCAGTTCATCCATTTCTTCAAAACATGACTGTAAAGAGAACTGAAGGAAATTAAACCACAGAAGTATGTTAAAGTACATTGCAGATGTGACTGGAACCCACAGGCCAGGAAACTTGGACGGGAGGCTAAAACCCCATCCTTAGCGCACGTCCTGTGCCTCACTCCCGTGCTCTATTTTCTTTCATTTGCATGTTTAAATTATATCTGTTCTAATCCGTTGTAAAAGTGTGGATTCTAATGCTATGCTGGTGGTTTTTCTCAGCACAACCATCCAGGTGTTTGCTTGAGTACCAGTTAACATGGTAGAAAGCTGTTTTATTAATCTTTCTTGACTACTGACTTTTTTAACCAAATTACACAAACATTGAAGGAATGTGTTCAGCTTTCACATCATGTGAAATCACAAAAAAGAATTTTTTAACTAGTTTTTAAGTTAAAAAACCATTTGAAGTAGAGTTTTTAGAAACTTCATAAAAATAATCTTTTATAAATCACCAGGCATATTTTATTTACTCAAAAAGACCAGAAGTTGGTGGTCCAAGGACATCAGGGTTACTGGCTGGTCATTCTACAGTCCCCACGGCCTCCCTCAAGAGCTGCGAGACAGCAGCCAGAACACCAGGCTCAAAGGCCTCACGCCCTAAACCCTGAGCAGAGAAGGAGAATTAGAGTGGAAAACAGACCTTCCCACAGAATTGAAAATACCTGGCAGAAAACCTTTCCCATAAGCCAGGAGCAAGGAGTCTGGCTTGCATCCTTCAGCTGGAGTTCAGTATTTTTAGAGTCTTAGCAAAACAGCACATTCAACCTCTACTCCCTGCCCTGAGATTCTCTTCTGTCCCAGGTTAATGGCATTGTCTAACTTATTTCTAAATTTAGCCATGATTTTAACTTTCTTTTTTTAAACAGGTTTATTTTATTTTATTATTTTTTTTGAGACCGAGGCTCACTGTTGCCGAGCCTAGAGTGCATGGCATCAGCCTAGCTCACTGAAGCCTTGAACTGGTGGGTTCAAGCAATCCTCCTGCCTCAGCCTCCAGCGTAGCTGGGACTACCAGCACACAACACCACGCCTAGCTAGTTTTTCCATTTTTAGTAGAGATGAGGTCTTGCTCTTGATCAGATTGGTCTGGAACTCCTGAGCTCAAGGGATCCTCCTGCCTCAGCCTCCCAGAGTGCTGGGATTACTGGCATGAGCCACTGTGTCTGGCCTCTTTTTTAAAGAATTTTTTAACATTGTGCATACATAACATACAAAAATAAGAAGTAGGCAAGCTTGTTCTCCTTGGTTTTATCCCATCTGCATAGCCACATAGGTCCTAGGGGTCATAGGTCAATCCATGCAAGGTCCTGGACTGCAGATGCCCCTCCCGGCTCTTGCTGGCTTGTGGCATTCAGTGCCAGTCCAGCTCCAGGTAGAGCTGCCTTCACCTCTCTGAAGAGGTTTAACACATCAGCATGTGATCCTCCTTCTTTGTCTTTTATGGACTTGGATTTTAATCTGCTTTAACTGCCTGTGCACTGCCACTTTTTACATCTGAATAAACTGTAGATACTGAGAAATCAATGGTTCAAATAATTAACATGATTTTCCCTCCACTGTTTCTGTTAAAGACATTTGTAAACAGGGTATGGCAGGGTCTGCACCACTCAGGGCATTGTCTCGGACCTGCATCATCCACTCCCTTCTCTGTCACCCTGCAGGCCCAGAATGGCTGCCGCTGCTCTGGCAATCTTGCCAGGACTCTAGCAGGTAGAAAAAGGGGAGCAAAAGCATTGGATTCACACTGCTCTGTGCCTCTCTTCAGGGAGGGATGTCTGGTCTAGTCTGCAGCTCACGGGTCACTGTCCAGGAATGAGTCCTGTGGTCTCCAGGAGCCAGAGCCCTGCACTAGGCGCCCTAGTGGGGCGGGTGGGGCCTAGGGCCTACAGGGACAAGAGGCAGAAGTGCAAGAGGAAAGAACTCTCGGCACAACCGCCTGCATGGAGGAGACAGAGCATATCGCCTTGGCTTAGAACTGCCCCACGGAAGTGCTCCGATATTTTGAAAAAGGAGTGCAGTAACAAAGGGTATTTTATATTTATTTAAAAGTCAACATGTTAAATAAAAGATCAGCAATACAGATTCACTAAAATATGCTATTTTCTTTTTGAACTCCTTTAAAATTTTTTTTTCCCTGAGATCTGAAATCCTCCTGAGCGCTCAGTGTTCTGGGCAGAGTGAGAATGTGCTAGTCCTTCCGTGAGGGGAAGAAGCCCAGCGTCCTCGTCTCACAGTGCCCCCATCACGCATTGGGTCCCCCTTACTGCGTGGAGCTGCAGCCCACCCTCCTGAGGGCCTCCTTCCCCAGAGCCGCTCACTCTTGTCTCTCTGCCGCTGGCACAGAAATCTCATCACCAAATCTGTGTTTCCATAAAGCCGGTTGCACCGGGAATGTCCCCGGCAGATGGGACATTCTGCCTGCCACCGAGGGGGACAGCTGTTTCTTGTTTCCTTCAGGTCATTCCTGAGTCCTTGGTGTGGGCTCCAAACTTCTGCTGGGAAAACAAGGGTCCTTTCCAACAGGTAAGAAAGAGTGTGGGGCCTGTGGCTCCTGAGGCGGGATGTGTGTGAGGAGGCCACCACTCCAAAGCGCTTCCCGTGGAAGGAGCCCAAGTTGGGATAAGAGCCCAGGCCTTCCGGCTGCATCCCGTCCACCCTGTTGGTCTGCCCTTGGTTCCTCCCGTGGGTGATCATGTTCTTCCCACACCTGCCACGTGCACGTTGCTCTTAGCGTTAAGCACAGGCCCGGATGCACCTTCTTTGGATCTTCTCTTCCTTCGTCTAACTTGTTTTTCTTTTTCAAGAGAGGGTGATACGTTTTTAATAGGTAAGATCTGTGTTGTACGGTGAGTGGTCAAGAAGTAAATTGGGCACCTCATTTTAGTGTATTTACTTTGGGAATGCAAAAGAAGCTACTTGGGTACGAGTCTTTGACAAAAATTACTTAACCTAAAAGCTACATTTATTCCTTTGTGAATCACTCAGGGATAAGTCACGTAATCACTTTATTTTTAATTCTACACAATTTTATTTATTTAACATAGGTTCTAAGAATAGTTAAATGGAATTCCTGTGAAAAGTGTAAGGTTGATCAGTGTAATTAGTAAAATAAAGCAACATATCTAGAAGAAATGTTCCAAAATTGCTGTATTAATTGAAATAGGGTGATCACTATTAACTTTACTGACACATCTGTCAAACGTTAGATACTTTTGGCGAAGCAACATGTTATTTTACATACAATTCAATAAGTATATCCACATCTGTATATCAGGTTTGGTCTTCTGGGACCACACACTCCAGGTGGGAGCCCAGCATGCAGGGAGCTTGGCGACTGCAGAATATGAGCACCCAGCCAGCCTCCCACATACTGACCTACAGATCAGCAGAAGCTCTGACCACATGGAGATGGTCATGCAGCCTGGTTGCTGGGCAGAGGGTGGATGGGACATTCTGGGAGGAGCTAACGTTATAGCCTCTGGAGGCACAATCACCTCCACCTCCCTCCTAAACCTGTCTCCCCTTAGTCCTTCTGCTGACTGGACAAGGCCCACTATATGTAAGACTTTTAAACAGATTATTTCTGTGAGAGTAAGTTAGAAGTCTTTGGGAGACGGAATGGAAAAACCTGGCTAGCACTCCATTGTTGTTACAGGCCTGGTCACTTAGGAGACAAGGCCTGCTGACCTTTGGCCTGAGCACGGAGGCAGAGCTTGAAAGCAGGCTCTGTATATCTCAGGAATTTCCAGACTACTCCCTAAAGATGGATGACTTCCTCCAGATGTTCTGTTAAAGGTCAAGCATTGTAGCCCTTTGGTCCCCTGCAGTTCTGCATTATATCTGTTTGATCTCCTGGAGCTCTGGTTTTTATGGTATGTTACTTCTAAGCACTTAGCATAAGAACAACTTTAGATAAGGTTAGAAGTGTTGTTATCATCTAAGCAGTAGACAGCCTGATGCCAGGTGGTTAAGGCCTGGGTCTTTGGGTTTGAGTTATTAGATTATTGATTTATGATGTGTACTGCAGGACTGCCTATATAAGTTAAGGTAAAATAAAGATTTTTGGCTACACACCAAAGAGAGCTGTGGCCTTCCTTTTTTTATATACAATTTCAACTGCAGGACTTATACTTTACAACGCTGCTCACAATTACTTCACATGACAGCCCACCCACACTGGAAGGGCCATCACTTTACTGGAAGTCGACTGACTGATGCTAAGACATGCGTTCCACTAGGCACAATAGCACAGCTCAGATGACACGTAGAATCAGTCATCTCAAGGCTACACCTCAGTGTGCATGAAAGACTTCCTTAAAATATAAATAAAATCAATGTCTACATGCCAGAGTCCTTCAAAGGGTGTACACTCAACTCAGGATAACGTTCACCTCACTGGGGTACTCAGCAAGTCATGGGAGTGGGATCCCTAGGGCTCATTGGACCTCTGTGTCCCCAGGTCCTGAACCATCCCCCACGTGTGCTGTGACTCCCCTGCCCTGATCTGTGGGCTTGGTCCCTGCTGCCCTCACACAGGTGCTATCTCTTCCATTCCCACCAGGATCCAGCTCAGCAGCAGTGACGTTTCCCACACCCTCTGCAGTAATTACCTCGTTTTCTCTCATACCACTTTGTTTTTAATTCAAAGAATTATAGGGATAAAAATATTTTTGTTATATGAATTGCTGTAATAACGCTTGAGCCAGGGCTGTAAGTGTGCCCATCACCCAGGTAGTGCACTGTGGATGTTCACTGGGTTTTCTCCCATCCTCTTCACCATGCACTGCTTGATTTCCACTGGGTTTAACTTCCCTCTGCACACCTGTGCTCATCAGGAAGCTCCAATTTAGGAGTAAGTACATTCTTTAGATTCTTCACTTGGGAGAATGGTCTCCAGTTCCATCCAAATTGTTGCAAGAGGTTAATTCATTCTTACCCATGATTGAGTAGTAGTCCATGGAAGATATACACCACATTTTGTTATTCCACTCATGAATTGATGGGAACTTGGTTTGATTCCAAATATTTGAGATTGTAAAATGTGTAGCAATAAACATTTGAGTACAGGTGTCTTCTAGATGAAATGATTTCTTTTACTTTAGGTAAATACCTAGTAGTGGGATTGCTGGATCAAATGGTAGGTCCACTATATTTTTTGAGGTATCTCTGTGCTTTTCCATAGAGGTTGTAGTAGTTTGTAGTCCCACCAATACTGTATGTAGTCTTTTCTCTCTTCATCCATGCCAGCATCTATTGTTTTTAGACTTTTTAATAAAAGCCGTTCTAACAGGGGTAAGATGATATCTCATTGTGGTTTTAATTTGTATTTCCCTGATGATTAGTGATGTTGAGCATTTTTCATACATTTATTGCCTTTTGAAAAGCTTCTATTCAGGTATTTTGCCCATTTATTAATGAGGTTGTTTATTTTTATCTTGCTGATTTGCTTGATTTCTTTGTAGATTCTGGTTATTAACTCTGTATCAGAAATAAAGCTCATGAATATTTTCTCCCATTCTGCAGGTTATCTGTTTGCTCTGTTGATTATTTTGTTGGCTGTGCAGAATCTTTTAATTTATCAAGTCCCACTTATTTAGCGTTGTTCTTGCTGTAATTTTCATTAGGATATTTTTCATAAATTATTTGCCTAGGTCATTACTAATAGAAAAGTTTTTCCAACAAACTGAATTCAATAGCACATCAAAAAATAACCCACCAAGACCAAGTGGGCTTCATCCCAGGAATGCAAGGATGATTCAACATGCATAAACTAACAAACGTGATTCAACACATAAATAAAAGCAAAAACAAAGATCGTAAGATCATCTGAATAGATGCATAAAAAATTACACAAAATTTAGCACTCTTTTTTGATAAAATCCTTCAACAAATTAGGCATATAAGAAACTTCTCACAATTGTAAAAGCTCTGTATGACAAAACTGCAACCAGCATCTTGCTGAATGGGGAGAAGTTGAAAGCGTTCCCAGTAAGGACCGAAACAAAACAAGGACACCCACTGTCACCACTTCTGTCCAACATTGTGCTGGAAGGCCCAGACAGAGCAATCAGGCAAGAAAAAGAAATTAAGGGTGTCTGCATCCGGACAGAGGAGGCTAAATTATTGCTTTTTGCTGATCATATGATCTTACATCTAGAAAACCCCAAAGATTTCACCAAGAGACATCTAGAATAGGTAAATAAGTTCAGCAAAGTCTCAACTTACAAAATCAATGCATACAAATCAGAAGCATTTGTATACCTCTATAACAGTCAAGCTGTAGGTCAAATCAAAGACCACAATCACAATATCTACAAATAATATAAAATACCTAGGGATGTTTTTAACCAAGGAAGTGAGAGGTCTCTGTAAAGAGAGGTACAGAACATTAAGGAAAACAGTTGCAGACGATGTAAATGAGAAACACACGCTCATGTACTGGGAGAATCAACATCGTTAAAATGTCCACACCACCCAAAGGGATTTACATGTTCAGTGCAATCCCTATCAAGCACCAACATCATATTTGACACACATTAAAAAAGATGATTCTATGCTTCGTTTGAAGTCCAAATAGCCAAAGATGTATTAAGCAAAAGAAATAAATCTGAAGGCATCACATTACCAGATTCAAACTATACCACAAGGCTACAGTACCCACAACAGCATGGTGTTGGGACAAAAATAGAGACGCAGACCAACAGAACAGAGCACAGAACCCTGATATAAAACCATCCGCCTACAGCCGACTGATGTTTAACAAAGCAGACAACAACACGCACTGGCAAAAAGAATCTCTATTCAATAAACGGTGCTGAGATAATTGGACAGCCACATGCAGAGGACAGAAACAAGGATGTCTCTCCATTCACAAAAGTTAATTCAAGATGAATAGAAGACTCGCATGTGAGGTGTGAAACCTTAAGACTTTGTACCACTTTTCATTTTACCATCTGACTCCTTTCACCCAACTGGAAATTCCTGAAGGGAAAAGATTATACCTAATTCATTTTTGTTTTCAAATATCTAAATCAATGACTCAACATAGTAAGTGATCAACGAATATTTATTAATGCAAAATTTCATGAAATAAAAGAAGGAAATAAACATAATATACATTAACTCTGCTTAAGTTAGAAATGTGAAATCTGTCATGAGGTAGTTCCTAATAAAAACCTCAGTAACAAAGGGAAATATTCCAGAATCAAAGTAAAATATGTAATTAATGGATAAGAAGAGAAACAGGGCCAGTGCTAAATTGTTTTCTTAGGCTTTTTTCCCTTTGGTCTAACTGGTCTTGGCCAGTTCTTTATGAAATATGTTAATTGAATGGATCTTGTTCCATATTTGTGTTAAGATTTACATGGGAGACCTTGAATGCACTGGGTTTTTTAAATTATTGTTTCAAGCTCCTATATTTCAAATTTTTTATTTTTCTGGCACTGTATTTCTTAATCTTTCTCAGCATATTTTGGGTGTTTATATTTTAACATGTTTAGATAGTTGTTATCCATGTATTTGACACAAAGTTCAGTATACCATGTGTCCACTCATTCACTATAACTAACATAATAATGTCACAATCTTCCCAAAGATTTTAAAGGTGTAAAAAAAAAAAATCAATCCAGATAATCCTATGACAGAAATAAGTGTAGTGTTTTGCAGGGTGGGGCACTCAGAAGTTTGTGAAGAACATAATTTCTATCTGGAAATCTCATCACCAGAGTCCCAAGGCAACGTTATGTGGGGGAAAAACCTTCCTCCGTTTTTGGTGTGAGTTGTGACACTAGAGTTTTCAGCCTTTAGGGAACTGTGGGTGTGCTGGGGTTGAACAGTGGGGGGAGGACTCTGGGGAAGGGCCAGCACCCCCACACTCCCCACTGCCTGCCTGCCCATGCCTGGCAGAGCAGACTCATCCAGCGACCAGTGGGCCGCTTCCCTCAGGCTGTAGGCCTGTGGTCACTCCCTTACTGGCGGTGTGGCTGGGTCTGAGTGACTGGCCACCCCACCCCCCACTGCAAGACTCAGGGCTTCTAAGATGTCTAAAGTAAACACTGAAGGGAAGAAGGAGCATCTCTCCCATGAACAGCCCTCGCCCGATTTCTAATTTGCTCCAATAGTGGAAGGGACTTATATCATGTTGCTTATAGCAATCTAGTACACCCCACTCTGTCTGTGTTTCTCGTGAATGACCTGCACACGGTTCTGTGATTCAGGGTTCAGTGGGTCGCGCCAGGTGGATGAGACCCACGTCTGTCTGATCCCCGACATCTAACATCTGCCTACACTGTGCCATCTCTAGGGGCACAGCCGTGTCCGTGAGCCACTGAGTAACCTGGCACCACTGAGGGGAGCGTGTTCCTCTCCAGAAGTCATGGGAAGTCCCTTGCTGTTACTTGCTGCCCTCTACAAGTCCAGTGTTTACATACCAGCTTTTAACCAAGTCTCCACTCCACTGTGGGCAGCTCTTTACGATGGTGGCTCAGTACTGTTTCTGTTTTCTGGCTCTTCATTTGTTCCCTGTCTCTTTGTGAATTTTCTTTGCAAATTTCTCCCGTAATTGTGGTTATGAAAATGCAAAATAAACCCCACTGACTCAGAAAATGCCTTTTCAAGCAGACATACCCTGGCAGCGAAAGATGTCCAGCACTTCCTGTGCCCGCACCTGTCCACTGTGCCGTGTCATGCTGTAGTCCCAGTGATCGAGGGAGCCTCACACCCAATCCCTCGGGGCAAGGGGGCAGAGCACCTGTCTACTGTACATGCTCGGCTCCCACCCCTTTGTTGTTTGAAATAGGATTTGATGCCAAACACACACACATGCATGCACGCCACACGTGTACACATGCACACACATACACACGGGCACACATACATACATGCACACACTCTCCAGGGTGTCTCACCGACTGATGAAGAAGTCAGGTTCATCCCAACAGCAAAACGCCAGATTTTACTAGAGTTTAAGAAACCGTGACCTCTGCAGAGGCCAGTGTCATCTGCATTTGGAATCAGTGGGGACCCCCCCCATGCAGCTGCTGCTCCATTTGCAAGTGGGGCCTCCAGGCCCTGGAGAGGGGCACTCTGATGTCAGAGCAGAGCCACCTTGGCTGCCCCTGGTCAGTCTTTGTCAGAGGGACCCCAACACTGTGCACGGTACACTGTGTGCCCTGGGGACTTTGGAGCGAGAGTGGGGTTGGTGACACACGACCCCATGCCCCAGGTGGTCTGGGCAATCCGGGAACACGGAGCTGCTCCAGGTGCAGCTTGCAACTGACTTGATCTTCATCACAAACCTTTGCTTCACTTAGGGCTGAGAGCACATTTTTATGGGAAAAATTCCTCTGTGGCGGTTGATTTAAAATGTAATTCAATGGTCTTCACAGCCTCCATTTTGCTGCCCCTGTGCCTCTGTGGGCGCCCCGGGTGAGCTAGGTGACTGTCACCCCTCCAGGGATGGAGGTCCCTGGGAGCACCCCGAGGAGCACCCTCTGCCCCACCAGGCCCTGAAGGGTGAGGACGAGAGCAGCCGCTGCCTGCTTCTGCTGACCGAGGGTGACTATGAGGCTGGGGCCTTCTCTGGCCCTTGGGGGCTCAGTACCTGCCGACTCTGTGCCCCCCTGGCCCTTGCTGACACTGCACCCCCGTGGTCTCCACTGGACACTGTGACACAGCAAGAGACCCCCAAGCCATGCTGTGGATCAGCGGCAGGAGCCAGGACAGCCACCTGAGCCCAGGGGACCACTGTCCCCGAGTGTTCACTCAGCTGACGTCTCCTGCTGACTGTCAGGACACACTGCCTTTCACTTGGGCTAGGGGGCTAAAGACACTCTTAAAATGCCAACAGATTCGTATGCCTCACACTTCCCACCTCAGTTCTCGGCTGTCCCCTTGGCTGACACGATTGTCCTCTCCAGGATGGAGCCCCCCATCTGGCTTTGTAGGGGTTTCTCTTCCTCCCCCGGCCCACCTTTCTTTATGGCAAGAACAACAGTATCTATCCCCGGTACGGTATCGATGCTATCCGATGAGTGTTATCTTCCTGGCCTCTGTTACACAGAGGAACTGGGGTGTGGAGAAGGTGAGGGACCCCCCAAGACCTCATACCGGATAGTGACAGGACCTGAAACCCCACAGTCCAGCTGATGCCCATTCATTCCAGCCTGACTTCCTAGAAACACTAAAAGGCAAGGCACAGCCGTTAACCCTAAAGTGGGGGGGATGCTAAACCACAGTGAATTAAGTAACTTGCTCAAAGCCCCCTGCTAGTAAGGGGCAGAGCCCTAGATGGACCAGGCAGGGCTCCCCAGGGCCTGCCGCTGACCAGCGGACAGCAGACTGTGGCCTGCGGGCCTTGCACCCAACCCACAGGCTTTCCTTGTGGAGAGCTTTCTCAGGGCACAGCTGCACACATTCACTCCATGCTGCAGACTGGAACAGGTGTGACCCAGGAGACACACCCTACAGAGCCTAAAATACACAAGGATCTTAGATTTTTTCAAAAGTTATCATTAGCATTGACTCATAAATCATAAAGTTATTAGAAAAAGCTGATAGGTGATTATTGAAATGTCACAAAATCTATTTTTAGTCTGCATGAGAAGTTATATCAGTAAACAGCTTGTTTTCTATACTAGGCTCCTTAGCTTACAATGAGTTATTTCAAACTAGAGGTGGACACCCGTGACCACAGTCACTGAGCACTGAGGCTGCGGCCTCACCCCCGTGTGCTACCTCTACTGCTACCAGGAACTTACCAGGATTCTACTATGTTTGCAGTTCCTATTTTTTAGCGAAGACCAGTTATCCACTATTCTCCTAGTGTCTGAGTTCACCCAGGCGGACAGCCCTGTGCTTCCCGAGGGCCTGGGGACTGTCAACCACAGAATGCAGTTCTTGCTGGTCCTCCTGATTTCACATCGCTGGGCTGCTCATCCTTGGCTGGGTCTCAGAGCCGTGGAGCTGAGTCCTTGGAGACTAAACGTCAGAACCGAGAACAGCGTCTATACTGAAAGGTGTCCCCAAAGCTTCACTAACTAGCAACTCTACACCTGTGAAGCTGGCTGCCCTGGGTGCCAATGGTAACGTCCTCAGTTAAGTTTAAGCCATAAACCTCGGTCCTACATTAAGGTTCAAGCCTCCACGAGTGTATCTGAAGCAACAGCACAGTCGGGCTCAGAAGAAGCGAACTCAGCGCTGTCTGAAGAATGGGCATTTCACCAGCCCGCTCCCTATGTAACAGTGCACGGTAGGTCGGACCACAAACGCACTCACGATGAAAGATCACCAGAAACTCTGACAAATGCCACCATGAATGAGAATCACAGAAACCAAACAAGAATGAGTCCAAGAAGAGGTTCTCAGAGGTAACCAGACATAACTGAAAACAGAATTTTTAGAAATGCAAGAATTTATCACTATAATAATAACTGAATGGTTAGTTAAAATGAATGACGAGAGATGACTAAAACAAAATATTGCTCTGAATTAATTACACAGAGGTCACCAGAAATATAATAAGACGGTGAATGTGGCAGAGATACCAAGAGGTTGAAACGTGGAGTAAAGGTCTCTGGCTTTACTTTCAGCTACTGTCCCAGAAAGAATAAAGACAGTGGAGTGAAGACAGAGTTTGGAAGGGTTAATACCAAAAAATAAAAGAAAAAACGAACATGCACCTAAACATATCCCAATAAAACCTCAGAATAGCAAAAATAAAGGAAAGATCTTAAATGCAGCTACAGATGAGAGAAACATCTCTAACAAAATACAGATTAGACTGCAAGAAGGTTTGTGGACAACACAATGAGAATTAGGAAAGAGAAGAATAAAAATTTCCAAGTGCCGACAAAATTATCAGCCGAGAATGATGTACCTGCAAAAAAATCACCTTTGAGAACAACAGAAATATAAAAACATTTTTAGTAAACAAAGTCCAAGTCACCTTCCAGCAGAGCATCATTAAATAGTGGGTTGGATGATACACTTTCAGTAAGGAGAAAATAGTTCCAGCTTGAAAACCTGACATTTAATGAAAGAAATTGAAAAAAGGAAACGATAATTAGGTAGTTAAATATAATCAATCATAATGGTACAAATGATGATGATAAAATAATAATGTCTCAGATTACTAAAATATTGAGCTGAAATACAAAGAAACACTTGCACATGAATTGGAAGAACGAATTAAAACATTTTAATGCTAAAGGCTAGTATTCCTTTTGAGGAAGCTTGAGTTGTAGTTTCCTTTTATTGTATTATCTTTGTGAAGCTTCAGTATCAGAGTAATTCTGGTCTTAAAAAACAATTTGGAAAGTGTCCCCCTATTGCTCTGCTTTCTTCTTTAAATGTCTGGCAGGATTCCCTGGTGAAATCACCTGAGCCTGGGCATTTCCTTTTGGGAGTTTTAAAGTTACAATTCAATGTCTTTAATGGTTCTAAGACTATTCCTATTATCTATTTTATCTTGGCTGAGAGTTTGTAGTTTGCATTTTTCAAGGAATTGGTTATTTCTTCTAAGTTGTTGAATTTATGAAGATAAATTGGTTATTGCTTTCCCTTGTTTTCTTTTTTAATCATGGTAGGGTCTGTAGTGATGTTCTTTCTTTTATTCTGATATTTCCAACATGTGAATCTTCTCTCTTTCTGTCTTACTAGAGTTTATTAGTTTTATCAATTTTTTTGAAGAACCAGCTTTGCATTTTATTGATCTTTTCTATTGAATTTCTATTTTCAGTGTTGCCAATTTTGCTCTTTATTCTCTTCCATCTACTTGCTTCTGGTTTCTTATTCTCTTTTCATTTTCTAGTTTCTTGGTGCTGTAACTTAGAGTATTGATTTAAGCCCTTTATTCTTTTGTAATATAAATAATTAGTGTTACAGACTTCCCTCTCACCACTGCTTTCACTGCATTGCACATATTTTGAAATGCTGTATTTTCATTTTTATTAAGTTGTATGTATCTGTTTAAAAAAATTGATACTTTTTTGTGATCCACACACTATTTAGAAGTTTGTTGTTTAATTTTCTTTAGAGATTTCCTGTTGGCTTTCAGTTACTGATTTCTAGTTTTCTTCCATTATGTAGAGAAGAGACACTGTATAACTTCACTTTTTTTTCAGTTTGTTGGAGTTTACTTTATGGCCCAAAATATGGTCTGTGTTTCTGAAAGTCCCACAGACATTTAAACGTATGTATTCTGGTGTTGTTGGGTGGGATGTCTTCTTCATAGCAATTAAATGCTGAGAGTTGATTGTGTTGTTTACCTGTTTTTCTGCCTATTAATTCTCTTAGTTACTGAGAAGAGAGGCATTATAATCCACAACTATAATTTTGGATGTGTCTATTTTTACTTTCAGCTCTAACAATTGTTAATTCATGTATTTTGAGGCTCTGTTACTCATACATACACATTCAAGATTATTACTATTTCCTGGTGAACTGATCTTTTTATCATTTGTATAATGTCTTCCTTCATCTCTAAGAATTTTCTTTGCTTTAAAGTCTATTTTATCTACTGCTTTTCTAGATTAATTGCTGTACAGTTTATCTTTTTCATCCTTCTTCTCTCAAACTAGCTAGAGCATTGGGTTTCAAACGAGTTTCCCACACAGTCTATGTGGGTTAGAGACATTTTCTCTACCCACTCTGACAATCTGTGTCTTTTTATCAGTATATGTAGACCATTTACATCTAATGTAATTATTGCTATATTAGAGTTTATCCCTGTCATTTTATTTGGTTTTTATTTATTTCCTCTGTTCCTTATTCCTCTTACATTTTTCTTCTGTCTTTGCATTACTTGAAAATCATTTAGAATTAATTCCATCTTAATTTCTTTCTAGTAGTTTTGAGAATATCTCTTTGTACAATTTTCTTTTTTTTTAATTAATTTTTTTTTTTTTTTTTGTAGAAGCAGAGTCTCATTTTATGGCCCTTGGTAGAGTGCTGTGGCGTCACAGCTCATGGCAACCTCCAACTCCAGGGCTCAGGCAATTCTCCCACCTCAGACTTCCAAGTAGCTGGGACTACAGGTGCCCACCACAACACCCGGCTATTTTTTTGTTGCTGTAGTTTGGCTGGGGCTGGGTTTGAACCTGCCACCCTCCGTATATGGGGCCGGCACCCTACTCACTGAGCCACAGGTGCTGGCCAGTACAATTTTCATAGTAGCTGCTCTGGACATTACAATAGGTGACTTATCACAATCTACTGATATGAACATTCCATTATTTTGAATAAAATGTAGAAATTTCACTTTCGTTTAGGTTATTTTGCCTTCCCCCATTTCAAATATAATTGTATTGATTATCTAATGGAGTAACAAGTTTTGTTAGAGTCATCAAATATAATTTATAGATCTCATAAAGGAAAATATTTTAATATGTATATTCGTGTTTCTGCTCTTTCTGGCATTCCTTCTTTTGTCCTGTTGTTCTAAGATTCTTCTATTTATCTTTTTATACTTTTTAATTTATATAATTTTTATACTTTTAAACTTTATTCAGCCAATTTTTAAGCACAGATGCACTAGAAACAAATTATTTTTACTTTTCCTTCATCTGAATATGTCTTTATTTCTTCATCACACTTCAGGGATAATTATTTTTAATATAGAATTTTCAGTTGACAGTTTTTTTCTTGTGGCAGTCAAGCATTGTGGGAAACAAAGAAAAAATAAAAGAAAAATGTTTAGCAGCTTCTTTCTGGCCTCCACTGTTTCAGATGATGAATCACTGGCATTCGAGCTGATGGTCACCTGCAGGCTAAGCTGTTTCCCACTGGCAGTTTCCAAGCCCTTCTGGAGTTTTATTTCAGAAGTTAAAGGTGATGCACTTGGGGGCACCTTTCCTCTCTCTGAAGGCCTGGTCTCTTCCCGCTGTCTGGGCCCCCAGGATGCACGTGTCCCCCCACAAGTCCCCAACACTGTGCATTTTTCCTTCATCCACCTTTCTCTGTTCTGCTCAGATCGAGTGACTTCTCCTGATCTGTGCTCAAGCTCCAGACTCTGTTCTCTTTCATCTCAGGATCAACTCCACGCTGAGCCTATTCTGGGATGTTTATTAGTTTATGTCATTATATTTTTTCACTTCTATGATGTTCACTTGATTCTGTATTGTAACATCTATGTTTTTGCTGAGATTTTGTGTTTTAGTTTTTTTCAAGAGAATTTGTATTAAGTTTTTTGTAATGAAAGATGCTTTAAAATTCTCAGAGCATTCTGAAGCCCAATTTGTCTTGATCTTCACATCAGTTGTTCCCCTTTCGTCATGCAGGGTGTGCGTTCCTTGGTTCGTTGGTACCCCTGTGGGAGTTCTGCCGCAGTCAGGTCACACCTCCTGGTGTCCGTGGGAGGAGGGGCCACCTGCTTCCTGCTAGGGCACCTCTTTTCCAGCTGTGCACTATCCTGGCTGTTTTTCATTTGTTTTTTTGTTTGTTTTTGTTTTCTTTTTCACGCTGGCTGTGACCTTCCTCCCTCCCACTCACAGTGGCCTTGCCCGGCCCCAGATCCCTGAACCGGGGCCTTTCTGCTTGGACTGTCCCTGGGGCATCTGTGTGGGTCACTCCCTGGGCTGTCCAAACAAAGGATCAAGGGATACCCTCAGTCCCAAGTTTTGGCCATTTTATTTAAAATTCCCTGTATTCTGTCTGATTTCAAATCAAATGTGTAATTTAGCAAAAATGAATAACCAAAGAAGGCCGGCCATCCTGGATGCCCCCACCATGAGGCGGCCGGGCTGGGACGACCTCGCCAGAGAGCACCATGCCAGGCAGCAGCTGCTGCATCCTTCCTACAGACATCCCGATACTCCTGAGTTGTCCCTATTGTCATTTTCATTTTAGAAATTAGTAGACGGAGGCTTTGAGACAGGAGGTGAATTAATTGCCCAAGGTAAAACAGCCAGCAGTGCCAGAAAATCTTGCTTCACAACTATAAAATTTTATGGAACATAAAACTACAGCACATCTTCACTTCATCTCCGTTAAATGTTTTATACTTTAGGGCTGAGGAGTAGGTAAAAAACTCCTCGGCACTGCTTGTGCAATTGCTTTCACAAAAACTGACAGCTGTGAGCGTTGTCATGGCACTAATTCCTGCAGTCTCAGCTGCAAAATACTTTCAGTATTTTTCTTTTGTTTGCTGAGCCAATTCTGAAAAAAAAAAAAAAAAAAGAATTACAGCAGTTAATTCTTTCTTTGTGTTTAAACTCTTGTCTAAATGCCTAAGCAGTGATTTGTGGAGTTTTGGAGTTAGGCACACTTATACATTCTAAATAAACGATGGCAATGGCCGCCATGTGGCCACACAAGCTGGGGAGTGTGTGAGCCTGAAAGTGCCTTTCCTCCGCCTCTCTGCCTGCCGCCGGACATCTTTAATTTATTACTCCTGTTATATAACTTTGTTTTGGCGCTTGGACTTCCATTCCGATGACTTTATGTTGAAAAACACTTTTAAATTAGGATTTGCATTTCACAATAGTGAAAGGTTGGTTATTTATTGGTGTTTGCAGTGTGGCCTGGTGTCCTGAGAAATCCATGTCTAGTCACAAGGCCGGGCCGAGGGAGGGTCCTACAGGACGGATGCTCCTCTCCTGCCAGAGGTCACGGCCAGCGTCAGCAAGCACTGCTGGGGCGAGATTCACATGCTGTGCACTGCGCTGCTCAGGGCCTCCCTCCCCTTCCCAGTGGGACCTCCCTCCCCTTCCCAGTGTCACCTCCCTCCCCTTCCCGGTGTCACCTCCCTCCCCGTCCCTGTGTCACCTCCCTCACCTTCCCGATGTCACCTCCCTCACCTTCCCGGTGTCCCCTCCCTCACCTTCCCAATGTCACCTCCCTCCCCTTCCCAGTGTCACCGCCCGCCCCCTCCCAGTGTCACCTCCCTCCCCCTCCCCGTGTCAACGCCCGCACCGTCCCCGGGGGTACGGCAGCGCACACCGCT
>CAUYRH010066720.1:0-27847 GCA_963574655.1 Perodicticus potto | reverse complement strand
GGAGACAGGGAAAGACCGGGAGAGGAACGGAGAGAGCATCTCTCTCCCCACTTGAAATCTGTCCCTCTACCAGGAGCTTTGGTGTTTTCTGTATTCTTTTCTGTAAATCAATTCTATCTTACCACGGAGGGGTGGGGGGGGGGGGATAATGTAATGAAGAATAATAAAATACATATATTTTTTAAAAAAAAGCGAGGACTCTGTTGGCAATGTAGACAGATTGCAGGGAAAAACAATAGAGACACTGAAACCAAGTTGTCATTCACTATTAAAGCAGGAAACGCTGATATCTAAAGCCCAGCAACTGCTATGAAGACGGAGATGAGGGGACGCTGTGTACCTTTATAGAGAATGAAAGGAACTTAGTGAGGAGAATATTGGTAAACCTCCTGAGGCAGGTTTTTCTCACAATTTTTTATCCCCAGAGCTTACCTGAGTCACTGACAGACAGCTAGTGCTTGATTTGTTGACTTAACAAATGCTGAATGTGTGCAGGGAGAAGAATGACTCTGTGACAATTTTTGTTTGTTTTCTACATTTGATAACAGTATCATTAAATGAAAATAAAAATTGCAAGACGGATGACAGGGAAAAAATAAATTTGAGGGGACAGGTTGAGATTGAAGTACCTAAAAGTAAGAAATTGGCGAAAACGTGTATAATATGCAACCAACTGGAAATAGAGGCCTGTGACTCCAAAGAGAAAGGAGGGCTGATGACAGATTTCAGGAGACCTTGAAATGCAAATGACAGCTAAAACTACAGGGATGAATAAGTTCCCACCAGGTAAGTCTTCAGTAAAGGTGGGAAGAATGCTGGGGTGGCAGCCTAGAAAGCTGAGGAAAGGAAGAGAAACTAAGACAGATTGCAGAAGAAATGACTTAGAGAATTGACAAGGGATGTCAAGTTTGAGAAGAAGGGTGTTAATATTTGGATTTCTACTCCTGAAAACTTAGGAAGGTGTCTTCCTATCTACTCAAAACCTAAATGGCAAAAGGAAGATGGCTTCTCGTAGCTGTTACTCCAGTCATGACAATTCATTGACAAATGGTAAGATTAATCCACTTCTTGTATTAGACAACTCATCAAATAAGCACCGGGTCATCCTTATGGCCATCCTCAGATAAACCGTTAGATTTTTGTCCCACATGACAAATTTGCTGGCCTTACATTAGTGGATAACTTATTTATTTATGTTTATTGTTTGGGATTCACTGAGGATACAAAGAATTAGGTTACACTGATTGCATTTGTGAGGTGAGGTCTCTCTTGTAATTGTGTCCTACCTCCCAAGAGATAACCCATTTTTAAATGGCCCAAAAATCTTGCCATTTCTAAGGCATTGCTTCTGAGATTTTCACGAAGGGCTAGAAAACAATACCGTAAAAAGACTGGCCCCTCGGCAAATGAGACCGTGATGATCAGCATGTGTCCACAGCAAGAGGAACATAACTAAGGCAGAGAAACATATTGCCTACTCAGCCGCGTTTTGGCTTAATGGTATAGAAATATGTTCCAAGAGTGGGATTTAGCAAAGGGAGGACCCAAGGGCAAGGAAGTGCCAGCTAATCTTTAGCCCAGGCTTGTGGCAAAGAGCACTGACTCTAAGTGCCCACCCTCATCCTACAGACGGCAATAACTGCAAGGAGGAGGGGAGTGATCCATCACTATATCTGCAATTACTCGGAAAAATATCTCTTGAGATCATGCAATTTCCTTTATTATTATTTGATGGCCCACAGCCAAGCTCCCTTCCTGGAACTGTTTCTGGAAGGCCCTGCCCATGCGTTGAGCACTGCTGCGTGTTCCGCCGGCATCTCGTTCTCGATATTAACATCTTTCCACAGGAGCACAAAAATCCAAGAGCAGCTGCAATAAACAACTTATATTCTACTTGAACCATTTTCTCTCAACATCACTAGACTAGAAAACATTCATTCATCAATTTTATTCACTACTGCGTGTCAGGCATCGTGCCGAGTGCTTTTCATATTGGATCCATCAGAGAATAAAACAGAAATCACTCCTCTACGAGATCAATCAGAGAGAAAGACAGGAAAACAAAAAAGGATTAATTAATTTTCGTGCTGAACCCCCTCAGATTGGCCGCCCCCCTCCCCTCCTCTCCTCAGCTATACTAGGAGTGCACCCACCTCTTCCCCTCTGTCTGCAATGACCTTTCCCTTGTTATCTGCAGGACTCATGCCTGGGTTCCCTGAAGGCTTTTATACAAGTGTCATCACCTCAGTGCGGACTTTTCCTACCATACTAATTAAAATAGAATTTTTACCCTGCAACTTCTTGGCTCCATTCTCTGATTTATTTTTCTCCAAAGTGCTTGCCACCCACATCATACTAATACAGTTTAATTATTTATTTTATTTTCTGTACTAGACCAAAAGTACTTGAGATTAGAGATACTCATTTACTTTTGGTCTAGAATAGTTCTTGGTACAGAAGGGATGCTCTTTCTAAGATGAAGAGGGAGTAAGGAGGGAAAGACTCTTTTAGATTAGCTGTGGGCTGGTGGGTGTCAGAGGCCTCACTGAGGAAGTGATGTAAAACATGAAAAAGATGTAGCGGGCAAAAAGATATACAACTGTGTGCAAGGAAGAGGTCAGCCTCAACAGAGCAGGGCCTGGAAGAAGCCAGTGTGAAAAGGCATAAAGGAACAGGGGACCAGTGGCCTGAGATAGGGTCCCAGAAGTAAGCTGGGCATAGATCATGTAGTGCCTGATAGGGTAGAACAAGGAATAGTGACATTTTAATAAAAGAGAAGTTAGAGGATAATTTTAAGTTGGGAGAACAGAGTAGGTACAGAAACCCTGGCTGTTCAGTGAAAACACAAATTGGGGATGAGAGGAATAAAAAGACAGAGGGCCAGTTAGAAGCAGCCTTTAATGTTCCAGGCTAAAGATGAAGGGGACCTGGACAAGAACACACCAAGGGAAAGAAGAGAACTAGAAAAATTTCAGGAGAGTTTTGGAGACATAATTGATCAGATTTGCTTTCTATCAGGCTGTAAAGAAGAGTGTGAAATTGAGGTAGACTTTCAGGTTTGTAACTTAAGCACTTGATTTCAGCAAAAGCATTCAGGGTTTCCAAGGAGAATAAATTCTATGACTATATTGTAAAATGAAAGGGACATCAATGAGATAAACCATTTGTTAAATTTATTGAACACCTTCAAAATCTACTGTCTACCTCCATTAAGTCTCAATACAAGTTAACTCACATTTCTATTTTAACCCACAAACTTCATTGAGTGGGAGCTTGTAGCCCATACATTCTAATCTGTCAATGTCTTTTGTTCTATTTAAGCAAAAGATTAAATGCTCACTGTATGTTCTTTACCTATTCTTCTCCTTCCCTTTTATGCCTCATTATTTCACTGATGCTATTTCATTCTTTCTTCTCAGCAGTCCTGCAGTGTCCATGTTGCTATTGGTTATGAGAAAAACCAAAAGGTTAAATATTTTGCCAAAATGAACTAGTACATGTTGGAGCTAGGATTCAAACCCAGGCCTGCTCATTCCAGGACAGATTTAAAAAAAAAAAAAAAAAAAAAAAACAGACTTCTTCTGATGGTATGAATTATTCAAAATTTAGAACAGCAAGTAGTCCTCATATTCCTGCTATTTTCACACTCAAGTACATTATTATTATTGTTTGTATATTACCTTTATCTGGGGGGCCTATACTGTAATAGCTTTAGGGATTTCCGGAGGGAAAGTTGCCTAAACAAGGTAGAGTAAGAGGATACCTAAAGATACATCTAGCCTAAGATTAAGGAAGAGCCATAGTAATTCATTTTAAAAATAAACTAGAGTTAATTATGTTTTATTTATTAACCAAATCACATCATATAGTTCAATCTTATTAAAGACTTTCTACCATGATGTGATTATAGAAAAAAACTCTCTATTGTCATTTAAATACGGGTACTTTAATCATGAACAAATAATATGTTATCAATTTATTTTTATCTCTAATGTCTAATTGTCTACAAAAAGTTATCTGATTAGAATATAATAGCTCTCAGTCTCAGGAGCATTCAGTGCTTATGGAAGTTCCATATAAAATAGGTTAAATATATAAAAGAAAGGAGAAATGCAATCCTTTCTTCATTTGAATTGGAACGTAGTGGGACAGAATTTTATCCCTTTAATCTAAATGAAAAATTTCAAATTTAGAAGCAGGTGGCATAGTGAAATTGCCTGAATATGTAATTACTCACCTAAACTATAAATTTTCAGTCTGACCAAAATAAAGCAAAATTAATAGAAAACTGTGACTTGGGCTCTCTTTAAATTTTAAAGTTCCATCAGTCAGTTAACGTTGTGCCTTCTTTTTACATGCCTGTATTGTGAGTATTATATAACACTCTTACACATATACTCATTCATTTTTAAAAAGCATATTAGAACGAAATATTCAGAACCCTGGGTGTTGATCACAATAAGCATTATTCACTGAACATAGAATAAAAGCTTATGCATGAAATAATTTGTGTTTGCATTGTCTTAAATTATACCTGACTTAATATCTGCTTCACAGGTGTAAGTTAGGAAAAGAGCAGGAAAAAAAGATTACTTTCTTATTACTATTTTTAAAATAACAAGTAATATTTAAATCACCAAAACAAAATAAAATACATAAGCATATAGTACTTTGTGGCATTATAAATGTACTACCTTAGTTATAATGTAATCACTAGGAAGCAGAATAATTGGCAGCTGCCTTAAAAATTATATTGCTAATCTAATTCTTTTAAACAAAATTTAAGTAAGAAAAAATTGCTTTAGCTGCCAAAAAAGACATGCCAATATGTCTCATTCCACAAGGTGGCGCAAGCATGCCATGCGTTGGCTCTTTGCCCTGCCTCGAAGTTTCAGTACTTAATAATCCTCTTTACTCCACGGTCACAGTGTTGTTTTCTGCCATAAAGAATTCATACTTCAAAGAGCCATCTTTTTCTTAGGCAGTGCTTGCTGAAACACAAGCTATGCATGTTACATGCAAAAGTACAATAGAATCAAGACAACTGTAAGCAAATAAGAATTTAAAGCTATTCAGTAACCTCTCCTGAGAGATCATAGTTACCACTCTGACTTTATTGTTCTGGACTCTCTGAATCCTAGTGCAGCAAAGGTATTTCCATTTCTAGTTTAAAACATATTTTACAAAATGCATTTAGAAAATGCTTCTTCATCTGTGTCCCAGAGTAAAAGTGATGATACTTCCTGGTAAGTGCAAACTCGAGGTGGGTAAAGGATCTGTGATTTGAAGTGACCAGAAGGAAGCCACTTTTCTTCATTGTCCAAATCCATCTTTGTCCTAGCTCAGGAGGCTGAAGTACTTAAAAACTCTACTTTTAGAGAGTCATTCCTTTGGCTAACATATCGCCTTCTGTACATTGTCTTCTGTGAAGACAAAAACCCCACTGCGAGGGTAATACTAAATCTCTAGCATCTCACTTTCTGCCTGTGCGACCTTTTTTTTTATTGTTGGGGATCCACGGAGGGTTCACAGAACCAGGTTACATTGATTGCTTTTGTTAGATAAGGACCCTCTTTTGTGTCCCACCCACAAAGGGGTACCACACCCCTTGTCCCAGCCCCTTCCTCCTTCCCTTTCTCGGCTCTCCCCACCCCCCCACCCCCACTGTGTACTAGGACCTTAATTGTCCTCATATCAGAATTGAGTACATTTGATTCTTATGTGTCCATTCTGGTGATGCTTTACTGAGAATAACATGCTCCACTTCCATCCAGGTTAATACAAAGGAAGTAAAATCTCCATCGTTTTTAGTGGCTAAATAGTACTCCATGGTATACATATACCACAGCTTGTTAATCCATTCCTGGGTTGGTGGGCACTTAGGTTGTTTCCACGTTTTAGAGATTACAAATTGAGCTGCAATGAACAGTCTAATGCAAGTGTCCTTGTGGTAAAAGAACTTTTTTCTTCCAGGTAGATACCCAGCAATGGGATTGCAGGATCAAATGGGAGGTCTAGCTTGAGTTCTTTGAGAGTTCTCCATACTTCCTTCCAAAAGGTTGTATTAGTTTGCAGTCCCACCCGCAGTGTAAGTATTCCCTTCTCTCCACATCCATGCCAGCATCTGCAGTTTTGAGACTTGGTGATGAGGGCCATTCTCACTGGGGTTGGATGGTATCTCTGGCTGTGTGACCTTTAGTAAATTACTCAAACTCTCTGTGCTTCAATTTTTTCCACGTGTGAAATGGAGGAAATAGTGGAACCCATCTCATGTAATGTTCCGAGAATCCACATAATTCACAAGCACACCTGGCCCTGAACCTGACACACAATGACAGCTATTGTTGCAGTCAGGATGAATGACTGAGCAAGGTTCTTAGGAAATCTTTTGTTCTGTGACTGGAATCGGCAAGGGAAGAAGAGAAAGCAGTAGCGGAGACTTCAAAACAAATGTTGCCAGGCAGTTTTATTCTGTTTCTGCTATGATGTCCCTACAGCGCTCTGCTCTGGTTTCTCGGCATTTTTGTTAAGCTCCTCTGCATCTTCCACTTTGAGGTGTTCTGGGTTTTCTTTCTTTTTCCCACCTGCATCTACTCAGCGAGATGGCCTACCCCTTCCCGAGAGGCTTGTCTCTCCATTGTTTCTATGGCCTCTCTCCCTAATGGATGGTTGAAGCCACAGGCCTCTGAATTCCGCAGGAACTCAGTAATGCCTATGGACATTACTTAGATTTTGCAGTGGTTCTCAACCCTCCTAGTGCTGCAAGGTATTTTCATTGTTAAAACGGGGTCACGACCCGCAGGTTGAGAGCTGCTGGCTTAGAGGCGTCGTTTTCTCCCAGTTTCTTCAGTATAACCAGACCAGCACACAACCTCAGCACAAGAAGACAGTCTGCGTCCCACATCTCAGTGTTCGAGTCTTGTTTGGCTGGGTGTTAAGTTTATCTCATTGGTACCACTGATTAGCCTGTTGAAGAAGCCAGATGAAACCTCCAGAGCTACCATTATTGGGAATTAACTTTCATATGCTGCTATTCTGTTTTAATAAGGACAATGTGTTACAGTATCAGGAAAAATGGTTTCCTTTTTAGGTCTTCATAATACGTTTCACATCATAAGCTAACAAAATATGCAGAAAGGGAAGAAAAACCTATGTCACCCACAGCTTCCTGATTTGGGGATAAGAAAATGCGTTAATCACTTTTATATCAAATTCTATTTTGTCCAATAATTTAAAAAATATGTAAGTGCAGTGGCAAAAGGAATTTGATGGCTAACATTACATAATTAAGGTGGTGACGATATTATAATCCTGAGAGGAAACCGCTGAGTGAAATCCCGCTGTTGGATAGACTAGTTCAGCGCTCTGAATCAGAAGCTAGTCAGAGTCGTGTCCATGCAGGAGAGTGAAAAACTGCATTTCTCAAAACATGAAGCAAGGACCCCTGAATCCCCAAGATCTTTTAGGGGAGATCCTGGGATGAAAATTATATTCACAATAATACTCAGCTATTGACTGCTCTTTCCATTCCCAATCTGTCACAAATAGACCGGAATTTTCCAGAGGCTCCATGACACCCGATGATCTCATCACTTTAACAGCTAATAGATTTGTGTGTCTTCATATGGAAAAAAATTCTTGGGTTTACTTTCTGATATGTGAAACAATAATTTTACATAATTTACATGAGCAAAAGGTCTTTCAGCTCTTTGGTAACTTTTTACATAGTTAAAAGTTGTGCCAGGGACTAAAATGTTGGAAAACTGCTCCTCGAGGTCATGGCAAACTTTTTTGCATAGCTCAGATGGACTTTGCTTACTCAGTCCTTAAAGTAAAATACTCAAGAGACACGGCTTAGAATTCTGCTTCCTGATTTATCAAAGAAAACAAAAAGTCTAAATTTGTAGTACCTAAAAATCGTACTTACTCAAAAGGCTGTTGGATATCTCTGTATATAAAGCTTTCCCTCAAGTTAAGGATCAATGTCAGGATTACATAATGCCAGTCTAGCATTTTCTATTATATTTTTCTGGTTGTGAAAATAATTCATATTGTTTCAAGGTGAAACACTAAGCTGAAGTGAGAAATGAAGGATGAGGTATAGATAGCAACGTGAATGGATCTTAAAAACAAAACGAATTTTTTAAAAAGTAAGAAAAAATATGAAATCTACAATGGACTATCATTTACCAAAACTGAAAATCTATGCACAAGAAACACAATTCACATTTAACAATCACATAAAATATCATGAACATCTCCTGTACTCCCATCACTGGGCATCTACCCAGAAGGAAAAAAAAATCAAGGACGTCTACTAGTCTGTTTATGGCAGGTCAATTTACAATTGCCAATTTGTAGAAACACCCTAAATGCCCATCAATCCAGGAATGGTTTAACAAGCTGTGGTATAGGTATATGCAGAATACTATTCAGCCACTAAAACGGATGATGACTTTACATCTTTTCTATTAGCCTGGATGAAGTTGAAACACATTCTTTTTAGTAAAGCATCACAAGAATGGAGAAGCAAGAATCCATTGTACTCCATTCTAATATGAGGACAAGTGATGCTAGTCCATGGTGGAGGATAGGGGAATGAGGGAGCAGAGAGAGGGAAGAAGGGAGGGGTTGGGGAGGTCACGGTGTGTGACACATCTCTTGGGGGTGGGACACAATTATAAGAGGGTCTTTACCTGACAAATGCAAGCAATGTAACCTGATTCCTTGTACCCTCAGTGATTCCCCAACAATAAAAAAAATTCCATGCATCTCCCCCCACTCCCAGAAAAGATCATGAAGATCACACCCTTAAACGCTGACCATGGGCAAGGGAGGGATGAAAGAGAGGATCTAGGATAAAGGAAATACAGTAGAACTTCTATGAGCCGATCACGTGAAGGGCTATACCAAACTGGTCAACATATGGAGGTGGGCACCGTAAGGAACTTCCACAAGTTCCCGTGGCATGTGTCCAGTCTATAAAAATTAGGTCAACTTAAGGAGGTGGTCAATGTAAGGACTTGGTCAACTGTGGAGGTTTTACTGCATATAAAATAAGAAAAGCTCTTTCAAAGACTAGTAATAATCATGAGTCCCAAATAAGGAGTATGATGTGCAATAGCTAATGCTAAACTACAAAAAAGGAACATATAATGAAAGTAGAAAGAAAAAGATTATCAGTAACCAACCATTCAGAGATTGTCACTGTTAACAATTTGGGGCTCATCATTATAATCTTTCATTGTTTTCCATTTTTTCCCCTGCTAAGTAAGACATTTTTTTCTGTTACTTGAATTAATATAATTACCAGTTGTTTTGATAGATTTCCTTTAAAACTGTCTCAATCACTTACAGTATTTTATAATAAGATGCATCTCTTTAAATCATACTCAGATCGGAAATTATTTCTAATTTCTCTCATTTTCAATAAACAATAAAACACACTATATATTTGCATGCTATTTCTCTAAGAGAAATTTCACAAAATAGAATTGTTTAGGGTAAAGGAAATGAATGTACATAATTTACAAAATTGATGTCCAGAAAGACTGTACCAATTTTATACTCTCACAGTCAATATAAGACTAAGCTGTCAGACCACACTCTTACCAGCTCTGAGAATTCTCCTTTCTTCTTGTCCCTCCAGTTTAATCAGGAAAACAGTCACATCGGTTTTATTCATTTTTTCTTTGGTTAATTTGTTCTTAATTCATTTCTGTAATTACTAATGAGGTCAAATACACTGCCATATTTTTACTGGCCATCTAAGTTTCTTCTCTTGTGCTGCTATATTTTTATCTGTTCACGACTTCATCTCACGTAACTCTTAGCACAGTGTGTCAAGACCCTGTTTTAGAACCAGAGAATTCTGGTCTATGTGTATTAAAGAGAAGCATAACGGCTTTTCAATTAACCATACATAAATTATGAAAATAAATAGTTCATCTTCCCAATTTTAGACAAAATCTTTGTCTCTACATTTAAGAAACAAAGTAAAAAAAAGTCTTCAAGATGATGTTTACAAAGCTGCTCTTTCTCCGTTTTCCCCCAGATCTACTTTCTGTCTGTCTGCCTCAGCCCTACTCTGCGCTCCGGGAGGCTGACCTCCACAACACGCACTACCCACTCGCCCTTGCTTTCTCCTGCTGGTTGGGTTTGGCTAATGAGGTGATTAGTACATGGTCATTTTGCAGGACAGGAGTGGTGGAAGGATAGAGTCCTCTTATTTCTTTCTGCTTTCACCCCCTTCTAGCACAGTTACTTTGACAAAAGCTTCAGTTTAGCAGCTCCTTTTTCATGGTTCTTACTCTAAACTCACTAACTCCTATTTCATCTCCCAGACTGCTTAGTCTCCAGAAATAACAGCTTTCATTAGTCCACCAGTACCTCCATCTTTTTGGTTTTCTTAAATCTGGCTGTACCTCTGTAAGTAGTACCATCTTTGAAATATTTCTTCAAAAGTCCCAGTAGAATGCATTTTGTTCTTGCTGGACCCCTGATTAAACTCACCTTGTATTTTGGACTGTCTTATATTTGATTTAGCAAAAAACATTGTATGCAACGTCAGTTGAGTATTTACTTTGAATCTGGCCCAATGGTAGGTTCTGGGGGTAAATAATTCACCGACCCTAATGTCAGGTGATTTTCTCTTTTGTTAAAAAACCACAACTTTTTCCAATTTCCATAGTATTGAATGGGATGACTCACCGGGCATTTAAAAGTCTTTATAACCACCTCTTCTTTCCCCATCTGATCTGAATCTCTAACTTCTTAATGTGCACCTGTATGGAGTTCATGTCTGTCTACTGCGTATTCCAAATGCCTTCCCCACCCTCATGCTAGTGGTCATGAAGCTCAGTTTTCATTTCCTAGGACAATTTCACAAGTTTATTTTTTCCCTGAAACCTGACCTAATGTTGAAAATCCTAATCTCTTTCCACCTCCTTTTTCAAGTTTTGAAGATTATTCTCTTGTATTTTTCATTTTATCATTAGTTTGGGCTTCAATCAAGAGCAATGTCTCAATTTCATGCCATTGAAGTCAAGGAATGGTTTTTTTAAATATATATATTCTTTACCAAATTGGCATGGTATTGAGCAAAAACTAGTGTTTACACATACCTTGCTAGCTAATATAAAAAAGGTTTAGCTAAAATATAAAATCATTATGCGAATAGAAAATGCTAAACTCATAAAAAAATCAATCAGCATTAGATGAGAATTTAGGAAGGGTAAACTCAGACTTAGTATAGGATTTAATTTTCAATGATACATGACCTGGTACTTTGTTTAAAACACTTAATAAAGGGATAGCTTTCAGTCCTCAAATGTAATTAGAACCACACAGGTGACTGATGTGACTATGCCTGTGGAAACTGACTAAGTATCTGGAGGCTATTTAATAAAGCTGCGATTTGAGAGTCAAATGAGATCCACAACGAAAGTCCCTACAACATCATAAGAGAGCTAAGCCTAAGCTGTTTCCTTCAAATTTCAGAGCACATATCCCTGTGTGTTCAGAATACGGAGGTCACAAGAATCTGAAAGTCACCACTGAAGCCCTTCTCAGGTTAGTTTTGAGCAGGTTGTTACAATCATCAGCTTCTGCAGCTGCCCCCTAACAATTTTCTGAGCAGCTCTCACAGCTGCACAGTAAATGTTGGAGGGCTCAGGGGAAGCGCAGCTGTGCTCCCAGACACAGCTGCACACCCGAAAAGTGACTGGGTGGGGCCCGCCTCAGCCAATGCCACCCATTGTTACAGTCCCAAACTACTGGGAACTAGTAACTTGCTTTGTATGAGCACAGTACCTTGAGGTTAGTAGCGAAGGGCCTAAATCCACAAAGTCATGTTAGGAGCTGTTGTCCAGCTTCAGAATGGAGAATTGAGTTCATTTTCTCTTCCTTGCACAATACACCACAAGCAGACACATCCTCATGTGAGCACGCACGTGCGTACACACACACACACTTGCTCTATTTTGTTTTGTTTCTTTGTGAAGTTAATCTCACTGGATTATCTCTTCAAATGACACTAGTTTGCGTTTGCATTGACCCTGAAGGAAGCTTTATTCACTGATCAGCTATACGAAGAAAAAAAAAAAAGCAAGAATAAAGAAAGGTTAATCTTACCATGCACGTAGCTAAGAAAACACAAACTAAAATTTCACAGATAACAAACACTAGCTCAGTCTTTAACAACTTTGATGGCGACTGAATCCACATTCATTCAGCAAAATATCTAGTACATGTCCGTCATGTGCAAGGCAATTAAGAAACAAATCTTAGAATTGTCCATTGATGAAGGGAAAGTGCAGTAAAAAGAGGGCTGGTAAAAGCATTTTTTATATTGGTGAATTTAAAAGCATAGTTGTGTAACTTTTTGAAGGATGCCTTCTAGATTTGTGTTCATTACGTTTTAAACAAAGATAGGTTTTAAGTTAGCAACCTTGCAGCTCCCATCTGTGCTGCCCTGAGTGTGAAAAAAATCAGATATGGTGCGCCCAATGCTTTAGAAAAAAAATTTGTAATGCTTACAGGTTTAATTGAACCTGAAGTTTGCATTTTAAAGATCAATGAAATCACAGTAGTTTACTTGGGTTTGTTTCTTTCATTAGAGAATCCCAAAACACATTACAAATCTCAATTATTTTCTTCAAAATCTATTTGAAGTGTCAAATTGTGTAATTATTTAATATATGGGTAATGTGATATATATAAGTAAACTGACACAAATGCTGCAAAAGCAAATGAAGATCTGTTGATAAGATCTAAAAACAGAGTAAAAACTGAATAATAGTTACTTTTTTTCCTATACAGCAACTATTATCCCACTCTTTCTTAGAACACTGTTTGGCTTTGCCTACAATAGATGTCATAACAATTACTGGATTTGTCTCTCTGTTCTATGTACTAATGCCCCATTTGGTTTTTGTTTGAGGTGAGAAATCGTGCTGGATAGGAAGCTGGCTGTATCAAACTACAGAAAAGGTCTGTGTCAGAATTTATCTATCATTCTCTGAGCAAAGAGCTATGCAGGAATTCTTGCTTTAAAATCAAATCAATTTAAAAACAGATTGACAGTAACTAGTAAAATATTCAGTTACAAATACACAGAAAACATTCATCTGGCAATGCCCACATTTTATATGTCTCGATTGACATTAGCATTTTTCCTCTATTCTGTGCACACATTTCTGTAATGTTGTCATTACGAGTTCATCAGTTATTCCATTAACAAAAATATTCTCTTTCCTGCTTTTTCCTGGCACAGGCTTTCTTCCTCCTCCCTTCCCACATATGTCCTCTTCCAGTAACTGATCTATACACCCCTGGCAAGTAAGAATATGCCATGTTTAGTGTGAGATTTAAAAGAAAGATGGAATCGTAAGTGCCAGTCCTGCAGCTCCCAAGCATTGAATTAAATCGTATATCACTCCTTCCTGCAAAAGTCGTTCCTCATTAGGTTTATTTTAAACATAACTATCTGTACTAGAAATAACCACGTTGCTACGCCTTAGAATATAGATGAGATCTGAGGAGCAGACTCGTGTGACTTTAGTAATAACTTAAACTGTAGACGGCTCTAAGCATGAGAGCATTATGGGGACGGATATTTTGATGCAATTGAAATAAAAACCTTGAACTTTTGCCCCTCTCTCAAGTTGACAGACGTGCAATAGGAGATTATGATAAAGGACAGAAAGAAAAAGAGATGTTTATAACTGATTCTTTCTTAAGAGTGAAGGAAAAGAAAACATTTACAACTGACACTTCACACTAAAGCCTGGAGAACAGTGGCTGAATCCAGTAAGTAATTCCAGTGGACAATCTAGGAACTGTAGCCCCGTTTGGCTCCCAATTTAGTATTAAGCACTTTCCCATTATAATTACAGGATGCTCTGGGAGTGCTCACAGTGGAAAATTAAGACTTTACTTCAGTAAAATTCCACAACAAACACAAATAGTAACATAACTTTCTCAGAGAAGAAAGGGGATGGCAAAGACAAAATGATTAGCAAATGAGGCAAGTGAAGGAGGCTTCAAGTGACTTGTGGCACTTGGCCTAGAAGACAGAGGCTGGAAATTTTTAATTAACCTTTTCACTGAAATGGAGATTGCATATTCTTTATGTCTGTTTAGAAATAAAAAAAAAACAACCTTACTTTAACATATACAGGGGGTGCTGAAAAATGTATACATGTTATAAAAAAGAAAAACACTGTATTAAATTTATACTCTTCAAGTCACATTTGATTTTTGCAATCACAAGAGGTGCTCAACTTATTTATATTTATGTTTTAGCAGTATATATATATGTGACTTATATTTACGTTTTATCAGTATATATAATTACAATTGCAATAGTTTTTTCCTTTCTTAACATGTAGACATTTTTTGGCACCCTGAGTGTGTGTACACACACACTATGCTATATAAGAGCTGTCCAGATAGTATCCAGCCATATAATATGAAAAATAGAGACGTGTACGGTTGGATACTTTCTGGCTGGGTCTTGTACACCAGGGTACGAGTGTGTCTAAATATGTACGATCATGTGTTGCTTATCAATGGGAACATGTTCTGATAAATGCACTGTTAAGTCATTTCCTTCTCATAGAGTGTATGTACACAAACCTAGATGGTGCAACCTACTCTGTACCACTAGGCTACATAGTAGACCTTATTGATTCTCAGGCTAAAAGCCTGCACAACGTGTTACTTTACTGCATACTGAAAGCAGTTGCCACACAGTGGTGAGTATTTATGTGTCTACATATCTGAACACAGACAAGGTACAATAAAAATAGGGTATTCTACACTTACGGTACCACCATCATAGATGTGTTCTATTGTTGTCAATTTGAAACATTATTATACAGCGCCTGACTGTGTGTGTTATATATAAAGAGATATGGCTCAAGAGTCTATACACATACTTTATATATCCCCGTGTATATAAGGAGAGAGAGAGAATGTGTGTAGACACACACGCAGGTTTATGTTATGTATTTATGGATATATGTGTGTATATGTACGTTGCTAAAACAAAACATCACTAATGGTTATGAGTACTAAACACTTAGAATGGATTACCAGAAGGGATAGTAAAAATTCATTTTTCAAATTTATTTTGTACTTCCTTATCTGCCTGAACATATTTATATCAAAGAGAGTGATGAAAACCTGAACATCAGTATTTCCAGTTTAGTTTTTAGGGATGTAATAATGTCCTGTATCATAAGATGATGATGGTAGATCTTACCATGAGCTACCAGTCAAGCTAGGAAAGCAAATGTTTTTGTTACACTTTGGTCCAGAGGATAATTTAATTCAAATGGCCTGGTCACTTATGGACGTACTCTCCACACTTTTGTAAGAAACCCAGGACTGACTCAAGCAATATAATTAGGGTACTGGGACACTTACTGGCCCAAATCAACATATGCAAATTTATCACTGCATTTAAAAAAAATAAAAACTCTGCTAATGGTTAAGGGCAGCTTCTCGGTCTGAAAGTTTCCAGCCAATTCTTTGTATCTTTCACCCTAATTCATCACTAGTTTGCCAACCACTATTAAAACACTTTCACATCTAAAAGTAAAGGCCCATATCCTGACATTGATCCAAGTGCGGAACTCCCATTGAAGTCGATGAGAGTGTTGCATAGAAATCAATGACAGGATATGGACCTGAAGGCTGGACCATCTCTCCCCTGGAACCTTTTTTCATTGACACTCAGAAATTTGAGAGTATTACAAGAAACAAGGTACATGAAACAGCATTTGCACTACGAGCTTCACAGTTCTCTGTTCCTTCGCTGGCAAAGTTTATATAGAGCAGGTTGGATGCCAATTGTATTTAAGAAAGGGGGTGATGGGACTGAGAAACTTCCAACTCCAGCAGCCATGTGCTTGACTAGAATTTCATCTCTCACTGTGCAGGTGAGCATAGCTTCTGTTTTGGCAAAGACACCACCTTACAAACTTAATCAGTTCTTTTTCCAGCTCTAATGTCTGAACTGGCAATCCCTAAAATAATTTACGAAGTATACTTTCTATTAAAAACTTGAATGACATTGAACATCTTACAATCAAATTTCTAATAACAAACTGTGTAAATTGTTCTGCTAAGCTGTAAATGCCAGAAATAACCTTTTAGATTTAAACTGAGTCTTTTTCCGTGAATGCAAAGCATTGCACGCACATTAAAGGTAATTCTTTCATTTTTTCAAAAAGTCTTGAACACAGTTTTCACAGATCTTTAAGCAAATACAAACATATTAAAATAAAATAAATTCAAATCCATTCCTTCTTTATCACCACTGCACTATCCCTGCACTTTTTAACCTACGAACCAGAAATAGAAAGATATAATATAGGTAGGTGTTTGGTGTATTTCAAGTTTGAAAAAGTCAGGGATTGGTTTTCTAAAGGACCACTTTGATTTATTTCGTTGCTCATAATATTAACCTGTATTTTAAGTTAACAAGCCCAGGTCCTCACCTGGGCCTTGATTTCCTTCGAGGCCAAGTCGAGGGGTTGTCTGGAATCCATAGTTCTCAAATTTTAGCTCACTTTAAAAATCCACTGGACAACTTGTTCAAACACAGGTTACTGGGCCCTTCCCCCAGTTTCTGATTCAGTCGGTCTGAAATTTGATGCTCACAGAGCCCAGGTGATGTTCATTCTGCTGGTCCAGGAACACCTGATGAGAACCTCTAGTCACTAGACCTCGCACTTTATCAGGTATGAGGATCACCTGGGAAGATTTTAAATCATGCCGCCCATCTTCCCACATCCCTAATTTAATTTAAATTGAATAGGTCTGGGGCAGGGTCCTAGCCACTCTCTTTTTATTTAATAAATAGCACAGGTAATTCTAATGCCATTGGTCACAGAACAGTCTGAGAAAACACTGCTCCTGAGTCCCTTCTAGCTGTGAAATACTATGATTCCTTCTTTATAAGTCAAATTAGGAAAAGGCAAAGACAAACAGCGAGGAACAGAAAACAGGCGTCCGGGACAAACATCTCTCAGAGGCAATGCCAACAGCTACCCTAGACGGGTAATTTTTTATTACTTTTTTTTTTTTTTTTTAAGACAGAGTCTCACTCTGTCACCCTGGATAGAGTGCCGTGATGTCACAGCTCACAGCACCCTCAAACTGCTGGGCTCAAGTGATCCTCTTGCCTCAGCCTCCTGAGTAGCTGAGACTACAAGTGCCCGCCACAACACCCAGCTATTTTTAGAGACATGTCTTGCTCTAGTCTTGAACTCCTGAGCTCAGGTGATCCACCTGCCTCCATCTCCCAGAGTGCTGGGATTATAGGCGTGAGCCACTGCATCCGGCTGACAGGTAACTTCTTAAATTCTGGCAAGAACCAATGACCAGATTGTCTACCATCCTAGACATGTTCTTTGTACCATTTTGCGAATCTGTAGTTATATACTATTGCTTATTTGTAATAAAGTATATAATGTTTGTTTTGTCAATAAATAATAAGATAACAGAGTTCCATTTTTTTTTTCTAATCAGTCATTACATTAGGTCTACAGCATTGTAACATGTTTGGGGGGGCTCTTTTCTTTGGCATGGGAACAATAGACTCTTTTCCTTCCTACAGAGAATTCCTAAAGTTAGAGAAGTCAGTAAGGTTCATAAAATTACTTTATTTCAGTTAAGTTGTTACTTGGCAAGTTATGGTGCAGCTATATACCTCATCACCAGACTCCATAGAGAAGGTTAGGATTTCAGAATCTAATGCTTCTAACATATTACCTATCACTTTGAGAAAAGTTAATGCACATAAAAATATGCCCTTTGCCTCATTGAGGACAAGAAAAACACTCAATGCCTTTGGCACCTCAATTCTTCACAAGAGAACTATTTTTGAGAACCATAGTTTTTGAGCCGAGGAAATAATAACATTTTCTATGTTTTGGTTCTTCATTTGCAAAGTGAAAACGTCACTGGGTTAGATGATTTCTAAGGAAAGTCCTCTTCCTATGCCAAATTCTTAGGACTTACAATTTAGAACTACAAAGTTGACCCAAACGTCTATCAAGTAAAAAAGTCACAATGATTCATAGTTTATATTTCATATTTAATTGATAATCTAAATGATTTCGTTAGTCTGCTAAACTGCCTTCATATTTCTTTTTATCTGAAAATAAAGCATTCCTCTGTCTTGACCATTTATCAACATTCCTCACATTATGATTACTCAGTAATTAGTTTTCTCCATTAATCAGAATAGTTGGGTATCGGAAATTAATTTCTCTGATTATTTGTATATTTTTCATATACTGCATAATTCCCTGTGAGTGCTATAATTATAACCCTTTATAATTGGCAGACATTAATTACTAAAATCGTACTAGAATTTCCATATAGTTTTATATCAGAGCTACATGAATACTGAATACATTCATCATGTTTAGAATACCAATGAGGGAAATTAATTTCCAGCTATTAAAATATGCAAGACTCATATGAATATGATGCGAATGAGGCTATGTAGATTCCCGAGTCCCATGTCACAAGCATTATGTCCATGTGTGTCCGAGTGCACTAAATCTGGAGTACCTATTCGCCATTCACTACAATTAATCCAGATGTCTCAGTAGGAGGCTGGGAAGAGTGGGAGGAGGCAAGAACCGCATCATTGGAAGGCTCGGAGCCAAGGGCAGAGAGAGAATAACACATTTGTCCTTAACAAGCCCGTCTTCCCGTCATCCCTATTTCTGTGGTTCTCCCAAACAACCAGGCTTATAAAAGCTCAGAGACATTTTCAGCCCACTACTGCATGGGAACATTCTATATGTATAGTCAATCTCCAGAGTAGCTTTTTCTTTTCATTTTATTAAAAGTGTTTTTTACACATAGGCATCTCACTATGGTGCCCAGGCTGGAGTGCAGTGGCTACTCAGCCATGTGATCCTAGGGCCACTGCAGCCCAAATTCCTGGGCTCAGTAGATTCTGCGGCCTCGGGCTCCCAGGTACCTAGGACTACAGGTATAACCACTACACCGAGTAGTCTCTTTTTAGATAAGGATTACTTAACTTGGGGATCTTGGATGACATTAAGGGTCTGTAATCTACTGAAATTGCATGCAAAATTGTGTACCCACGTGTGGACTCCCTTTCTGAGCAAAGAGTCTATAGTCTTTATCAGATTTCCACACATGTGGACTCCCTTTCTGAGAAAAGAGTCTATAGTCTTTATCAGATTTCCAATGCTGTCTATAACCCATGGTTTATTTCTTCCTTTTTCAATTACCGTGCCACCAATCAAGTCCAGGTCCAGTGTTCTTTCTGTTGGATTACCGTTCCTTCCAACCAGTCTCCTGGCTCCAGTTTCTTGTCATCTTAATATATCCCATACGGTGCTGCCGAAGTCATTTTCCCAAAGCTCATGGTGAGCTATGTTCTCACCTGCTTCCCACATGCTGCACTGTGGTTTGTTCCAACTCATCTATTCCACCCTAAAAGGCATTCTTCATTCAAATTCAACACCGAACTCTAGTCAAAATCTGGTATTGCTACTCAGTCATTTCTATAACTCCCTATCCAATATAGTTCTTTATTTTAGTAAATCTTATGTGAAACCTTAAAGCTTAAAAAAGGCCCAACTCTTTCATTGATAATCAATATTTTATGTTCAGTCTCCAAAAGAACACGTTTCGCCCTCTATTAAGGGCTGCATACACTGGAGGGGGCAATATGGTTCATGTTCCAGTTAAGACACTAGCAAAATCTGATAAAAATGAGTGGATGAGGGAAGCACTAAAAATAAATTGACCCACTGATTAGTCAAGAGACCCTTAAGATCCCTTGATTTTATGAAGGAATCTGTTTCACAAATTTATTATTTTCCTTTAGGATACATTGATTTTCAGTTCACTTAATATCAAGGTCTTTAAATCAAATCTAACTTACTGTATTTTTCTGTCATATAAAAGGCCGAGCACAACAATAACAGGTGATCATGAGGGAAATCAACCCTCAATGTCCTTTTAAAATACTAACAGCCTTCTGAATCAAAAAGCCACCCATTCAAAGGAGCTCATGTGGTATGATAATCTTCCAGAAGATCAAATGGCAATGAAGTGAAAGTGATAACTTACTAAGACAAGGTGATACCCATACACACACGCAGTTTACGGTTTTCGTCATATATATGGACAAACACATACACATATGTATACCCATGGATGTATTTGGATATGCCTGTGTGGCATTCATTAAAGTACACATCTTTCTACATATGCACCTATATGCAGATATATAGGTACCATATTTTGTGTTCCATTCTTGCTAAGTTTGTAACTGAGGTTAACCGATTGTCTCTCTTTTACCAGTTGTTACATAGTTGCAGTCTTGTCTTACAACTCTAAGTACATGAGAAATTGTATTAGAAACTAAGATGTTAGAGCCAGGTGAAGTGGTATGTTGTGGTAATCTTGTTAAGTAACTACTGGAGTTTTGGAGTGATACGTTTGGATAAGAAACTTCAAGACCCGGCAGGACATCACTCCACACAGCCAAAATCCCCACCCACCACCCCTGCCCAATCAATCCCCCATATAACCTTTTGAAATGTGCATGTCGGCATGCCCATTTTTTGCCGAGCCTCCGCAGGACTAATCCAATATCAGGTATAATTAAGATCATGTGGGTGAAAAGAACGAAAGTAACTTCTGTTGAATAAATCAATTAAAAGTATGTATGTTAAGTATGTCTTTTATTTTTTTCACTTATGCATAATCAACTCTACCCACAGAACAAAGATACATTTTTATTGCATAAATGAGAAATTTAGTTTAATTCTACCAAGATTTCAGCTGGGCCCATCACATTATGGTTTGGGTTTTTTGTCTGTTTATTTGTTTTTTACTTGTGCAAGGAAACCTGATTCTCCCCTTAGGACTAAAAAAAGCAAGTTAGGCAAGGAGAATGTTAAAACTGTCCAAGTCATCCAACTTGTAACTTTTAATGAAGGCAGTGTTTACATAAACTATGAAAAACAAACACCAAAAGGAAACTGCAGGGAGATGTAGGTAACCCAGAGAGGATGGTGCCAAATTAACTGACCTCAAGGAGCTGAACTGCTGAACTATGGTAAGTGCCTTAATCACCAACCAAGTTCAAAGAGGGAGCTTTGACGTAGCGTTGGCTATAAAGCTGGATTGAGAGGTAAAACTGAGAATAAAAGGGAGAGTCTGAGCAAACATTTGAAGGCATAGGAGAGCAACAGTTACATGTAGAAACATCAAGAATTTCCGGCCTAAAGAGTTTAGATTTTAACAAGTCAGAAGTGGGGAGCTCATAAACACTAAGCAGAGGGGAAAATATACTGTACTGTAAATTAATTTGTAGATGATACATAGTGAATAAGGAGAACAAGTGTAAACCTAGAAGGATGTTTAACATTTAGCCAAGTGGAAAGAAGAGCCTAACCTGAACTGTAGCAATAGGAATTGATACATATCAATGAATGGAAGAATGGAGCAACTTGATCCAACCTAGAATAAACTTGATCATTGCTTACCATCTCATTATTGTAAACTGAAAAGTCTTTTTTATTTTATTTATTTATGTATTTATTTATTTATTCATTTTGAGACAGAGCCTCAAGCTGTCGCCCTGGGTAGAGTGCCCTGGCCTCACAGCTCACAGCAACCTCCAACTCTTGGGCGGAAGTGATTCTCTTGTCTCAGCCTCCCATGTAGCTGAGACTACAGGTGCCCGCCACAACACCCGGCTATTTTTTGGTTATAGTTGTCATTGTTGTTGGGCAGGCCCAGGCTGTATTTGAACCTGCCAGCTCTGGTGTATGTGGCTGTGCCTTAACCACTTGAGCTACAGGCACTGAGTCTTTACTTTTATTTTTATTTTTAATTTATTTTAATTTTTAATTTTTATTTTTAACAGTCTCAACTGTTGCCCTGCGTAGAGTGCCATGGCATCATCATAGCTCACAGCAAGCTCCATCTCTTGGGCTCAGGCCATCTTCCTGCCTCAGCCTCCTCAGTAGCCAGGACTATAAGCACCCACTACAACGCCCACTTATTTTTCGACTTTTAGTTGAGATGGGCTCTCACTCTTGCTCAGGCTGGTCTCAAACTCCCTCTGGGATTTCGAACTGAATGCATTTAATTTGAAGTTCTGACTTCAACTGATAAACAAGTCTCAAAGAAAGAAATACTTACATGTTACGTTATAAGGAATTCTGTTTTAATTTCATATTTGACATGATTTAGCAAGAATAATATTGAGGTAGGCCTAGGTTGTCTGTGTCTCTTTAGATGCAAGAGCCTTACAAAATAATTAGCACATCAGCTGCTGATTGTATTCAGTTGTTAATATGCAAGGAGCAACCAAAACAGAGGTTTACCATCTCTCAGGTAACAGATAGCTAGAGCAACTATAACACTGTTTTACAGCATTATTGGTGTTCCACAGCCTGTCTAATTTTTCTGCTTTATCATCCTTGCTATGTAGCTTGAACCTTTGTGGCTACAAAATAACACCCGCCCCCCTGCCATACATCTGTGTTCCAGGGAGAAGGGAGGCACTGCCCTTTTCAAATTACCTTCAAAGCCTTTCTTGATGACTTGCACTTACGATTCCTTGCCTGCACCTATCAGCAGGGACTGGCTAGATGGCTGTTATCAGAGCCACAAATAAAGTCTGGCTCTGTTAGTAAGGCAGAGGGGAGGGTGGCTACCAAGTGGGCCACCAGTAGTCACTGCCAAAGTCAGGGAAGTTCTTCCCATGTCTACAATTTTGAGAATTGGAATCCATGCATGAAGAAATAATTACTAACTGTTTTCCAATGTCTTCTTTGAAACATAGCCTGTTTACTCAGTTATGGGGAAAAGTTTGTTTTACTCTATAAATTTTAAGCCAAAAAGTCCCCATGTACCATTCCACCTCCTGACACAGGATTTTTTTTCCCCACTTATGGGTAATCAGCTCTGCACACAGATTAAAGATTGCAGCTTTTCTGGACACTGATAGATTATGATACAAAACAGATATTCTTCTGACAATATATATTATTCGTACATAGCAAATTTGGAGCTCACACAATATATATTATCTGTACATAGAAAATCTGGAGCTATTGCAGTATATAGTTTTCAACATCAAAAGCCGTAGTCTTATCTTTGAGTTAAAGTTATCTATTTATGAACCTCATGTTCCTGCCACCTGGGTGTCCCTAAGATTTGCTGTTATCCAATGTCACCCTTGTCTTTAATATTTAAATAGGATGTATGACTACCTGTCTCGACTCTGCAGGAAACTCAGATTCCCTCTCCCTAAACTAGGTTACCAAAGATTATTGAGGTGCACATTGTATTCTGGTCATCTCTACATCTGAAATATATATATATATATATATATATATATATATATATTTTTTTTTTTTTTTTTGCTTTCACTGGATTATCAGTGTTCTCTCTTCTCCCAGACTCCTGTGATCTATTCTTCTTTCTTAGCTTTCTCCCACGCGGACACTGCTTCCTTTCCTTAATTCTGCCACAGTACTATTTATAAAGTACTTTTGTATTTATTACTAACCAAATTTTCCTAATGATTTGGAGTAACAAAGAGAAATTAGAGCCCAGCACAGTGGAGAGGCCAACTAAACAGTAAATATTAGATCACCTGGTTCTAAAAATCCCTCAGATATTCCCCAGGGATAAGAAAATTTCTCCTTCGAAGTCAGAAAGAAGTCATCAATATGCAAGAAGCAACCAAACCAGATGCTTGCTTTCCCTAAGGTAGAAGAAATCTAGTGCAGGTATAAGATTTCTGCTTTACGATGTTCCTGGTGTTTCACAGTCCTGAGCAAAGATTTGAAGGCATCAAAGTACTTTCCTTACAACAGGGATCCTGCACGTGCCCAACTGCTCCCCACGTCCTCCAGTGACAGCGTGTTCTGGCCCCTGTGCCCTCTCGGACCTCTCCCTTTGACAAGGCGTCTCTCCCCTTCCTGTCCATCTCATCTCTGCTCTGCTCGGGCTATAGTTTTCTCTTTTAAATTGCTGTGGGAAATTCTTACTTCAGAGGCTTGTTCCCTACGTTTCTTCCATGCTTCTCTGTTTGCATGACTGACCCCTCTTTTGGTATGTCTTAGCTAAGGGTCATCTCCTTAGAGAGAATGTTCTAGAACAACCAATCTACAGTGAACCCCAGCTTGCTGTTTTCTTCTCATAACACCATTTGGGAATAGAGTGGGGAGCAGGGAGGAAGATATTCACCTTGGGCACAATTTTTACTTGACTATTAGAATATATATTTATTTGCTCATAAAGGTTAAATTAAATTTAAAATGTTCACCTGTAGTCCCAGCTACGTAGGAAGCTGAGGCAAGAGAATTGCCTAAGCCCAGGATCTGGAGGTTGCTGTGAGCTGTGTGATACCACGGCACCACTCTACCTAGGGCGATAAAGTGAGACTCTGTCTCTACAAAAAAAAAAAAAAATTAAAATGTTTGAGAGTTTGAAAGTATAGGAAGGAGAAACTGTGATGAATTAACCAACTGATGGGGGAAGGTCTTTGACATGAATAAAGGAAAAAATAATGGTCGAGATATAAATATACCTGTACTACACTTAGTTTTTAGCATCACAAAATACAAATAGTTCAAAATACAACTTGTTCAAAATCCTCTACATTTGGGTTAGAGGGGCCAACTGTGAGGGTCCATGGTGGCAAAATAGCCACCCACATCCCACCTCCCATTGCTCCCTAGAGCTCTGGACACAAGTAAGGCTCCAGACACTGACTTTTCCTTGCTCAGGCCAGGCGCTCGTGTTTTATGAAAGTATCATTTCAGGGCTTTTTATATATATGGAATCTATAAATCCCTCATCATTTGAGCTTGTGATGTTTGAAGATTTTATAACCTGTCCCCATTCCTTCCTTATAGACCTACCTCTCCTACCATTTCCAGAAGGCACAGGGGCCTCTAAGGGGCCTCTACAGGTCATTCTACGAGGAAGAACAACATAGTTTATAATTTGGTTTCCTAAGATAGGTAGGTATCTAAACTAAATTATAAGAAAAATAATTCATGAAAGTCAAGCTTAATGGGGCATTTTTACTTCAATGTAATGCATATTTTATAATAAATAATACTGATACAAGTCCTTCTATAATCTGGTTACCACTTTACCTGTTCTACCAATCTCAGATTTGTGATAACCCAGGTTAACTTCCCCACGATTCCTGAACAAACCCATTCCCATGGCTGAGGTCATAGGACACCAGCCTGGACTTTATTCCCTCCTCTTTTCAGTTGCCAAGCCTACCTATTACTTACATATCATCTCATGCTCTACATTTTTGAGATTCCAAAGAGTTCTAGATTATCTAATAGTTGCTTAATATATGTTTTTATAATTTGATTTTAAATAAAGAGTCCTGAGCTTAAAATATAACCTCCAAGCCCCACAAAATATAATCAAAATATACAATGCCTTGGAAACTTAAAGCTTCAGATATTTGGATAAATAGTCTCAGATTGAGATTTTTAGAAATAAAAACCATAAGACCAAAAAAAAAATAAGTTAAAAAAAAGAAGAGTCTGTATCTAGATCTTCTGGCTAAAACTTAAAGGCATATTACATTTATGTTATTAAATTTTCTAAAACTTATGAAAATTTGTCAAAAGGGCCACCAACACTGTGAAGTAGCTGGGACTGTGTTGGTTGATTCAGATGGCTTATTCCATGTGTCAGGAATGCAAGTCATTAATGGCAGCATGAGAGATGAGGCGATCTACCCATAAACACAGGGCTCTGATTCAGCCTGAATGTCAGTGATTTTAATGCCAGACACATCCACTTTCAGCTGGAGGGTATTTGTTGAGAGCTGCCGTGGAGAATGCCTACGCTTAGAAAAAAATCACACCCTTAGCAACCACTAATGAATGAAATATAAACCCAGTGATTAGGATTTGGAAATGGCAAAAATGATATGATTTGGTATTTTAAAGTAATTTCAGGCATGCAAACAAAAATAGATCGAGAGAGACAGGTTGGATTCTACAGGTGTCACCAAAGCTTCTCTTCCTTTGTGATGCTTGGGAATTTTGCCCAAATAAGCTTCGGAAGCTCAAATCGTATTTTTTTTTTTTAATTGCTGGACAGTCTTCTTCACAGTGTGTGAATGGCACTTGGCAGTGGGAATTTCTGGTGTTGGTCTATTGAAACGTATGTCATACCAACTGGGATAGGTCTGTGGAAAGAAGATAACCATCTAGGAGAAAGACGCAGGAACCCAGCCGCAAGCTGGGGCCGTCCCCAGAACTGCTGATCATTTCCACCTGCTTATCCCACCCTAGACATCGGCCCAAACAATCAACCGTATCAGAGATAACAGAGATATTGACACAGGATAAGGGACAGTGCCCTGCCACCTACATTATCAACAGAAGCTCTGGCTTTCACTACCATGTCTGCCACTTATAATGCCTGTGACAGATGTGGGCAAATCCATAACCAATTTGACGTTCATTATCCCAACTGGTAAAACAGGGGCCCAGAGGCTTGTTTTGCCGTAACTCATTCATCATTCGGCCTAGCACTCCTGTGTGCCAGCACATTAGTGGATGCTATGTCAGTTACAATCCCTATTTTCAAGCAACTCCCCATTTGTATTGCAAGGAAGATGAACAAACAGACTTAATAAACAGTATGTGCTACATTATAAAAATTAACAGGAAGAAAAAGGAACAAATAAAAAAGTTCCTTCATCTGGGAAGTCAAAGAACATCTCCCTGGGGAATGACAGTTAAGCAAAGGGGTTGACAAGGTAAGGGGCGGAGAGAACATTCCGAGACACAGGGATAAGGAGCACCAAGGCCCGAAGGCAAGGAGGAGTCCGATGTGGTCCAAGAACAGCAAGAAAACTTATGTGGCGACACGGAGGAGATAAGGCTCACGGTGTTATTACAAGACTTAAAGGAGAAATGTGTGCGAACATGCTTTTCAGAGGACAAAGCCCTGAACCACTGTGAGAATTAATACCGTCATCAGGGTTTCAGTCATCCTGCCCTTGGTAGAAGAAGCAGGACAAAAGGAAAAAAACCACTTGAACACAGCCTTGCTTCTTATGCCACCCAGCCCAAGTTGACTATTGCTCTCATCTTTGTCATCAGCCAAAGCGTTAAGAAGATTTTTCAATTTGCGTCAATGTCAGAATTCTTCAAATAAGATTTTATCATTTCTCCTTTCTATACAAAACTAAGCTTCTTTAAATCCAGAAGACAACATTACTGAAACTCTTGCATATCTAAGCAATAGAAATCAGGCACCCTTGAGAAGCCAGAATTTCTTTATATTTCCATTGGTGATACTGCCTGCCATATGGGACAATGAATCAAGAAAAGCCTCATAGGGCAGCACTTGTAGCTCAAGGAGTAGAGCACTGGCCCCATACACTAGAGGTGGTAGATTCAAACCCAGCCCTGGCGAAAAACTATAAATAAATAAATAAATAAATAAATAAATAAATAAATAAATAAACAAAATTTAAAAAGAAAAAGAGGAAAAGGCTGCAAACTCCCTCTACTCATGTTTTCTTCTCCTCTGCCACTGATTTTCCTGCGCAATTTAAAAATTAGAATGTATGCAGAAGAATGATGAGACTTTCCTCCAACAATTCACTCACTCATTAATTCATTCATTCGATACCAAAATATTTATTGTGTAGCTACTGATCGCTCCTGATGTTAAACATGGGAATTACCGAGATGATGTTTAGATGTGCATTATACTAACTTGGTTTCACAATTATCCAGAGGATCCAAGGACCTGGAGCAGAGTCCCG
>CAUYRH010066718.1:0-32352 GCA_963574655.1 Perodicticus potto | reverse complement strand
GGCCAGGCGTTGTGGCAGGCGCCTGTAGTCCCAGCTACTTGGGAGGCAGAGGCAGGAGACTCGCTTGAGCCCAGGAATTGGAGGTTGCTGTGAGCTGTGATGCCACAGCACTCTATCCAGGGCAACAGCTTGAGGCTCTGTCTCAAAAAAACAAACAAACAAAAAAAAAAAATAGCCGAGTGTTATGACAGGCGCCTATAGTCCCAGCTACTTGGGAGGCTGAGGCCAGAGAATTGCTTTAGCCCAAGAGTTTGAAGTTGCTGTGAGCTGTGACACCACCGCACTCTACACAGGGCAACATAGTGAGACTCTGTCTCAAAAAAAAAAGATAGGAGGGGTGGCCAGGCACAGTAGCCCATGCCTATAATCCTAGCATTCTGGAAGGCCAAGGCGGAAGTTTCCTTGAGCTCAGGAGTTCAAGACCAGACTGATCATGAGTAAGACTCTGTCTCTATTAAAAACAGAAAAGTGCACCAGGCATTGAGGTGGGTACCTGTAGACCCAGCTACCTGGGAGGCTGAGGCAGGAGAACTGCTTGAACCCAGGAGTTTGAGGTTATTGTAAGCTAGCTAACACCACAGCACTCTAGCAGAACAACAAAATAAGATTCTGTCTCAAGAAAAAGAGAGAGAGGAGAGGTAGTCCAGAAGACTACTGAAGACAGTTATTCAAGACAGAAAGAATAATCAACTGCATCAAACTGTCAAGTAGTATGAAGACTCAAATTTCACCTTTGAACTTCACCAGTGACCTTCAGGAGTTACCATGTCACCCAGCAAAGGATTGTTCTGGCGAATGGTTAGGCTAAAAGCCTAAATGAATGAGTTCAATGGAACACCATCATAGCAATAATTCACTGAGGCAAGGACCTGTTAAACAAGTGAAAGGCCAGTAAAACACAAAACATTCATATTATCTCCCTGTAAGACACCTGTTAACTACAAATGGAAGAATCATATCTTTGTACCAGTAAGGAAGCCTGGCAGATCCTAGTTTAACCTAGTATATGCTCTCCTGATAAGATGCCTCAAGAATGATAAAATAAAACAACTTTTCTACAGTATTCCTGCTGAGAATACACAGCTTGGATCTAATTAGGAAGAATCAGCAAACAAACCAAACTTAGCATCCTAAGTTCAAGAGTACAACTATCCTGTCTTCTATAACAATGTCAAATAAATAAGACAAAGACTAAAGAACTATTTCAGATTCAATATGACTACAGACATATGACAATTAAATGCAACATGTGACCCTGCTTTCAACCCTGGACTAGAAATTGTTTTTCTTTTGCTTTAAAGGACACTTTTAGAGGCTCGGCGCCTGTAGCTCAAGTGGCTAGAGCGCCAGCCACATGCACCAGAGCTGGCGAGTTCAAACCCAGCCCAGGCCCGCCAAACAATGACAGCTATAACCAAAAAACAGCAGGGCGTTGTGGCAGGTGCCTGTAGTCCCAGCTACTTGGGAGACTGAGGCAAGAGAATCACTTAAGCCCAGGAGTTTGAAGTTGCTGTGAGCTGTGAGGCCACAGCACTCTACCCAGGGTGAAAGCTTGAGACTCTTGTCTCAAAAAAAAAAAAAAAAAAAGACACTTTTAGGACAATCATCAAAATTTATTTAATTTTATCATTTATCAATGTTAGTTTTCTGATTTTGATGATGGGATGAGGTCATATAAGAGAATGTTCTTGTTTTTAGGGAAATACACACTAACGTAAAGGGACATCATGTCTGTAACTTACTCCTAAATGGACCCAGAAAAAAATATACAGAGAATAAAATACATATGCATTTAGAGGGTGATTATTTTTTAAGCACCTTTGAGCTGTATGCTGATGAAAATGATCCAATAAAGAGGGGAAAGCTGGCTTAGCACCTATAGCTCAGTGGCTAGGGTGCCAGCTACATACACCAGAGCTGGCCCGTTCGAATCCAGCCCAGGCCTACCAAAAAATAGCAACAACTAAAAAAATTTTTTTTAAATTTAAAAAAAAACAGCTGGGCATTGTGGCAGGTGCCTGTAGTCCCAGCTACTTGGGAGGCTGAGGCAAGAGAATTGCTTAAACCCAAGAGTTGGAAGTTGCTGTGAACTGTGATACCACAGCACTCTACCCAGCGCAGCAGCATAGTGAGACTCTGTCTCAAAAAAAAAAAAAAAAAAGAGGGGAAAGTGCCTAGCTACTTGGAAGGCTGAGACAAGAGGATCACTTAAGCCCAAGAGTTAGAGGGTGCTGTGAGCTGTGACGCCACAGCACTTTACTGAAGGCAACATAGTATGACTCTGTCTCAAAAAAACAGGGGGGGAAGAGGAAGCTGATGATGAAAGCTACTAAAACAATGTATAGTCACTCATTGCTTAACAGGGATACATTATGAGAAAGGCATTGTTAGGTGATTTCATTATTGCACAAACATCATAGAATATACTTACACAAGCCTAGACAGTACAGCCTATTACACATCTAGACTATATGCTATAGCCTACTGCTGCTATAATCCTGCACAGCATGGTAGACACTGAAAACTATAGGCATTTATAGTAAAGTATTTATGTATCTAAACCTATCTATAAACACAGAAAAGATACATTAAAAATATGCTACACAAGATGAGAAATGATGTATCTATATAGAGCACTTACCATGAGTGGAGCTTGGAGGACTGGAATTTGCTCTAGGTAAATAAGTGAATGGTGAGTGAATGTGAAGGCCTAGAACACCACTGTATGCTACTGTAGACTTTACAAACGCAGTACACTGAGGCTGCACTACATTTAAAAAAGAAAATTTTCTTTCTTCAACAATAAATTAACCTTAGCAGTCTATAATGTTTTTCCTTTTTAAACTAAATCTTTTTAACTGTTTGACTTTTATAATAACTCTGTCGTAATAACAATAAGCTTAAAACACATTGTACAGCTACACAAAAACATTTTCTTTTTTTATATCTTCATTCTATGAGGGTTTTGTTTTTCATTTTAATTTTTAAACTTTTTTTTAATAAAAATTAAGATACAAAAAAAAAAAGAAAAATTAAGATACATTCAGGCCGCACCTGTGGCTCAGTGAATAGAGCACCAGCCCCATATACCAAGGGTGGCAGGTTCAAACCCAGCCCCAGACAAACTGCAACAAAAAAATAGCCAGGAGTTGTGGTGGGCGCCTGTGGTCCCAGCTACTCAGGAGACTGAGGCAAGAAAATCGCCTAAGCCCAGGAGTTGGAGGTTACTGTAAGCTGTGACGCCACGGCACTCTACCAAGGGCAACAAACTGAGACTCTGTCTCAAAAAAAAAAAAAAGAAAAATTAAGATACATTAAAACTAGGCCTGGCTCAGCATCCATAGCACAGTGGTTATGGCACCAAGCACATACACCAAGGGTGGCAGGTTCGAACCTGGCCCGGGCCAGTTAAACAACGATGATAACTGCCAAAAAAAGCAGCCGGGCTTTGTGGCAGGTGCCTATAGTCGCAGCTACTTGGAAGGTTGAGGCAAGAAAACTGCTGAAACCGAAGAGTTTGAGTTTGCTGTGAGCTGTGACGCCACAGCATTCTACCGAGGGCAACACAGTGAGACTCTGTCTCAAAAAAATAAAAAATAAAAATAAATACATAACACTAGGCCTGCAGAGGGTCAGGATCAAAAATGTCACTGTCTTCTACCTCCAACTCTTGTCCCATTGGAAGATCATTAGAGGTGATAACATGCACAGAACCATCATCTCCTGGCTTGGCACCCGTAGGTCAGTGAGTAGGGTGCCGGCCACATACACCAAAACTGGCAAGTTTGAGCCTGGCCTGGGCCTGCTAAACAACAACAACTGCAACCAAAAAATAGTCAGGCGCTGTGGTGGGAGCCTGTGGTCCCAGCTACTCAGGACGCTGAGGCAAAAGAATTAAGCCCAAGAGTGTGAGGTTCTGTAAATCAATTCTGTCTTATCACGGACGGGTGGGGGGGGGGGAATAATGTAATGAAGAATAATAAAATACATGTATTTTAAAAAAAAAAAGTGTGAGGTTGCTGTGAGCTGTGACGCCACAGCACTCTACTGAGGGTGACAAAGCGAGACTGCCTCAAAGAAAGAAATGTGATCTCCTATGATAGCAATGCCTCCTTCTGAGATACTTCCTGAAGGATCTGCCTGAGGCTGTTTTACAGTTAACTTTTTCCTTTATAGGTAGAGGAGTATACTCTAAAATAATGATAAAGGCTTGGAACCCGTAGCTCAGTGAGTAGGGCGCCAGCCACATACACCGAGGCCGGTAGGTTTTAGCCCGGCCTGGGGCTGTTAAACAACAATGACAACTACAACAAAAAATAGCCTAACGTTGTGGAGGGCACCTGTAGTTCCAGCTACTTGGGAGGCAGAGGCAAGAGAATCGCTTAAGCCCAAGAGTTGGAGGTTGCTGTGAGCTGCGATGCCACAGCAGTCTACAGGTGACAAAGTGAGACTGTCTCAATTTAAAAAAAAAAATGATATAAAGTAAAATATAGCACACGCATAAACCAGTAAAATAGTTTATTATCAAGTATTGTGTACTGTACATAATTATATGTGCTATACTTTTAACAACCCAGTGCAATGGGTTTGTTTGCATCAGCATCACACAAACAGGTGAGTGATGTGCTGTGCTGTGACATAATGACAGTTTGTCATTAGGCAACAGCCATTTTTCAGTTCCATTATAATCTTATGGGACCACTGTTGTATATGCTTTCCAGCACTGACTGAAACAGCATTATGCAGCCCAAGATTGTACCTATGTAAATGAAGAGGGGACAAGTCTAATACAGAAGGAAAGGGTGGCCTTAGATAGTAGCATGGACAGCTCATCCCTAGTAATGAGAGGGAAGGCAAAGCACATGGGCACAGAGGCAGGTAAGCTGGTAGATATGGTAGTGGGAGCCTGTGGAAATTCTCAGGCCTTTCTCAGTGAAACTAGAAGGTCATTTGCTAAGAATGAGAATAAAGAAAAGTTATCACAGATATTAAAGAGAAGGAGGTTCAAAATAGTTGTCTAGGAATAAGATGGAGTCAAGAGCTACACAAAGGATACCCTATACATAGCACAGTTTCAAGCAGGAGAATGTTGTAATCTTACTAATATTTTTTAAAAGATCTTTAGCTACCGGTTAGAGAAAAGGACAGTACTAAGCCCTGGGGATACAAGGCAGAACAAGACACTGTCTCTGTCCTTCAAAGTGCGTACAGCTATTTCTGAATAGAATTTTGCAGGAAAAAATTTAAAAAAAAACAAAAGAGCTATAAAATAAGTATCTGTAATTTGCTTTAAAATGCTACAGCAAGGGGCTGGGCACAGTGGCTGACACCTGTAATCCCAGCACTCGGGAGGCTGAGGCAGGTGGATTGCCTGAGTTCACGAGTTCAAGACCAGCCTGAGCAAGAGCGAGACTCCATCTCTAAAAAATAGCCGGGCATTGTGGTGGGCTCCTGTAGTCCCAGCTACCTGGGAGGCTGAGGCAAGAGAATCGCATGAACCCAAGAGTTTGAGGTTGCTGTGAGCTAAGATGCCATGGCACTCTACCAAGGGTGAACAAGTGAGACTCTGTCTCAAAAAATAAATAAATAAAATAAAATGCTCTAGCAAAGGGAAAAAAATAACCAAAAAGAGGCAGAAGCTGGACGTGGTGGCCCAAGCCTGTAATCCTAGCACTCTGGCAGGCTGAGGTGGGTGGACTGTTTGAGCTCACGAGTTCAGAACCAGCCTAAGCAAAAGAGAGAACCTATCTCTATGAAAAATAGAAAAACTGAGGCAAGAGGATGGCTTGAGCCCAAGTTGGAGGTTGCTTTGAGCTATAATGCCACAGTGCTCTCCCGAGGGCAACAGCTTGAGACTCTGTCTCAGAAAACAAAGAGGGAGAGTTAGGGAGGAATGAAATAAGATTGGCACAGTGGCGCCTGTGGCTCAAGGAGTGGGGCATCAGCCCCATATATCGGAGGTGGCGGGTTCAAACTGGTCCTGACCAAAAACTGCAAATAAAAATAAATAAATTAAGATTGGCAAATGTTCACTGTTAAATTGAGATGAGGACAGCATAGGATAGGATGGTTCAAAAAACTGTCTGTCTTTGAAATTTTATGTATTTTTTAATTATATACACAAAACAAATACTAGTTGTGTGAATGTGGAGGGAAGATATACGTATGTACATATGAGACAGATAGCACAATAAACAGCTGTTAATCATAGGTAGTCAGGAAAGGCTTCCCAGAGGCAGCCACAAATAAGAGAATTGAAAAATCTGGGGATGGCAGAGCCTGTGGTTCAGTGGGTAGGGTACCAGCCCCATATACAGAGGGTGGTGGGTACGAAACTGGCCCCAGTCAAACTACAATAAAAAAAAATATGCAGGCATTGTGGCGGGCGCCTGTACTCCCAGCTACTCGGGAGGCTGAGGCAAGCGAATCACCTAAGCCCAGGAGTTGAAGGTTGCTGTGAGCTGTGATGCCAAAGCACTCTATGGAGGGTGATAAAGTGAGACTCTGTCTCTACAAAAACAAACAAACAAACAAAAAAAGCTCACTCCACTGTGTTAACCAGTTTGATGAAAATATTTCAGATTGTATATGAAACCAGCACATTGTACCCTATAATTGTATGAATGTACACAGCTATGAATTCATTAAAAAATAAAATAAAATAAAATAAGCTCACTCCAAGGTGGCACCTGTGGCTCAAAGGAGTAGGGCGCCGGCCCCATGTACCAGAGGTGGCGGGTTCAAACCCAGCCCCAGCCAAAAAAAACTGCAAAAAAATAAAAATAAATAAAAAAAACTCACTCCAGACTGGACTCGGTGGCTCACACTTGTAATCCTAGCACTCTTGAGAAGCCAAGGCAGGTGAATTTCTTGAGCTCAGGAGTTCAAGGCCAATGTGAGCAAGAGCAAGACACCATCTCTACTAAAAAAAGAAAAACTAGCCCGGCGTTGTGCATATAGTCCCAGCTACTTGGGAGGCTCAGGCAAAAGGATCCTTTGAGCCCAGGAGTTTTAGGTTACTATGAGCAGTGACACCCTGGCCCTATATATAGCAAGGGCAACAGAGTGAGACTATGTCTCAAAACAAAAAAAGAAAGAAAGAAAGTTCACTCCAGCTACTGTCTAAAGAATGGATTAAAGAGGGCAAGACTGGAGGCAAGGAGACCAATTAGAAGATTGTTGTATAATGCAAGCTAGAAATTGGGCACCGTGCCTGGGTAATTCTATTTTGAAACTACTGAGTTTGTGGTACCCGTGGGGATGGTAGAACACCAAGTTGGTAGATGGATGGATCAATAATGGAGCTCTCTTTCTCTCAAGATCCAGGCCTATTTACTTACCATCATTTCTAATCTTGCCTATAAGTTCTCTGAATGAAATAAACATGTTTTATTTACCTACCTAAAGACAAAGAACAGTACCTAAAACATAACAGATACTCAAAACATGTTTGTTGAATGAAAATCTGTGGGAATCCAGAGAAACCCTCCACTGATCTCATATATTGAGAATCCAATAGAGGAGACACAAGTAGAAAAAAATTCAAGGCAGTCATAGCCAAAATATGATACAGAAAATATTAAAGGGAGACATTAATTCCCACATTATTCCCACATTATTCTTAGCTTCTTTACTCAAAACTGTACTAAACTTTAGACATTCAGGGAAAATAAGCAAGAAATAAGTTCACGTAGATGACAATGAAGGAGAAGTCTTAAAAGAGATGATGAAAGAAATTACACATTTGTAAGCAGGACAGATAATATTTCACAAATACTTATGAAAGACATTTCTGCATCTGTTTTGAGATAAGAGAAAAAAAAAATCACCACTCTAATATGATCAAAGAGAACCAAGTGAATTAGACAGGGATTTAGAGAGAAGAGAAAATATATAAGCAGCTCCTGCCTCTGAAATTGGGTTGAAATAGCAAATACTTTTGTCACCTTCAGCTGTAAGGAAGACTAACAAATAAGGAGCAATGTTAAAGCTAAATGATAAACATGGGGCCAAAATTACTGAACTACCTAGCAGGTTGTGACAACCCTGTTTCTGGAGGAAAAGCACAAAGTTGGAAAGGTCCCATCAATGAAGGCATGGACTAGGAAGACTTCTTGAACATGAGTCTTGAAAGATGGGTAGAATTTGAGGGTTAGTAGGAGAATAGGGAAGGTAAGACATATTTAAAGGAGCAACTACCACAGACTAGCCACATCATGTGATGTTAGAATCAGTGCCTCACCTGGGCAAGATGATGGAAGTTCAACTTAGGATGGGAGCAATGGGAAAGAGTGGATAGATCTGAAAGTTTTTCAGGATAAAATCAGCAAGACTGGATAGATTGTTTATGGAGGGTGTGAAGAAGAAAGAGTTCAGAGTGACAATTAGGCTTCCAGCTTGCATGTCCAATTCTGCTCTTAAAATAGTTCAAAGAATGCTATCTCAACCTACAAAGCTGTGCCTATCCATCCCAACATCATCTCTACCCACTCTCTTCCCTTCCACATGAGTCCCAGGAACAAATGCTATTTTTCTCTGTTTCTTCCTATCACAGGGCCTTCTCGCAAAAGTTTTCCTTTTAATGAGTTGCCCTGCCCATTTTTTTTCCCTACCCAACCCCTATTCATCCTTAGGGTCACAGTTTAAACTCCAGTTCCTAGGCTGGGAGCAGTGGCTCACTCCTGTAATCCCAGCACTCTGGGAGGAGGAAGTGAGTGGACTGCCTGAGCTCATGGGTTGAAGCCCAACCTGAGCAAGACCAAGACCTGGTCTCTAAAAATAGCCTGACGTTGTGGCAGAAGCCTATAGTCCCAACTACTCCGGAGGCTAAGAGAAGAGAATTGCGTTGAGCCCAAGAGTTTGTGGTTGCTGTGAGTTGGAAGTCACAGCACTCTTACCAAAGTTAGACTCTGTCTCAAAAAAATAAAAACATAAATTCCAGGGCGGCGCCTGCGGTTCAGTGGGTAGGGCACTGGCCCCATATACCAAGGGTTGCGGGTTCGAACCCAGCCCTGGGCAAACTGCAACAAAAAAATAGCTAGGTATTGTGGTGGGCGCCTGTAGTCCCAGCTACTCGGGAGGCTGAAGCAAGAGAATCGACTAAGCCTAGGATTTGGAGGTTGCTGTGAGCTGTGACGCCATGGCACTCTACCGAGGGTGATAAAGTGAACTAAAAAAAAAAAAGTAAATAAATAAATAAGTTTCAGTTCCTTTAGAAAATCTCTGCAGTTTTCCAGATTAAGCTAGAGACCCTCTGCTATTCAATTCTCAAGAAATTTCATAGAACTTTCTAAGTCGCCATCAACGTCTGTAATTGGAGCAGTATCTGGCTTTCAGTAACAGCTCAGTAAATTTTCATTGCTAAACATGCCCGTTATGAGCTAGGGTGGCGCCCATAGCTCAGCGTGTAGAGCGCCGGCCACATATACCAAGACTGACGGGTTCGAATCCGGCCCAGGCCAGCTAAAATAACAATGACAACTGCAACAACAACAACAACAAAATAGCTGGTTGCTGTGGCGGGCGCCTGTAGTCTCAGCTACTTGGGAGACTGAGGCAACAGACTCGCTTAAGTCCAAGAGTTTGAGGTTGCTGTGAGCTGTGACGCCACAGCTCTTTAACCAGGGCGACAGCTTGAGACTCTAGTCTCAAATAAATATATGCCCATTAACTCAACCGAAAGAATCCCCAAAACAGATACCGCCAGAGGAAAAAGCTGAAGATCACACACTAGTAAATGACCTAGCCTAAAATCTAATCCATTCCTGTGCACCTACCAATAGCTTAGTAACAGAAATAAGGCCCATTTTTCCTCTAGAGAAACTCACAGCTGATAAAAGGCAAATTCATGAATCTCTCCCGGACTGATAACCCAGATTCCGTATCTGCCCCTCAGCTCTTCTCCCCTCAACCTCTATACTGCTACTGCAGTGCACCGCAATTCTGGCGTACAGATAACCAGCCAACCTTCTTGCACGGCCGCAGACCTGCAGGCCACGGACTCACCTGGGCCCCGCCCACGGTCCCATGCAGCCGCAATAGGCACATGAGCCCGGGCAAATGTGGGGCCGAACGGACCGGAGGATGCACAGGAGCAACGGCGGACCCCGTTCGTGGCTGTAGCAACCCGGAAACGCTCTCTAACAAGAGCAGGCGAAGCCGCGGGCCCGAGTTCACTGCCGAGAGACCCCCGGTCCCGCCGGGAACCCCAGCCGCGGAGCCCGCGGAGGGTCCGCTAAGAACGGCTGCCGCCATCTTCCCCACGGCTCTAGCGGTGGCGTGGCGCGATGACGCAAACACCCCGCGACGGACGCTTCATGGGGAGGGGGCGTGAGGAGCGGGCTGTGGTCCTGCGCACTGGAGGAAAGGAGGTTGGACTCACCGGCTCAGGCCGGGAAATAACCTACGCTGGGTAGAGGGACTCTCGCCCCGGCGGCGGGCGTTCGGTTCCCGGTTTGCTAAGGGATGCCTGGCCAGTGGGGCGTGCTGGAGGCGGGTCAGAGGCGGGTCGGAGGTGGTCCGGACAAAAGGCGCCAGAGTCCGAAAGATTTTCCTTTGAGCAAACGGAATCTCCGGAAAACGTCTGCCTAGGAATAAGTAATATCCACCTAGCGAACTGCAGCTTCGGAAATTATACAGCTTTCTCTCGCTCTACTCCATTGTGGTGAGTGTGAGTAGTCCCGTTTGTCGCCATGTCCTCTCATAAGACTTTCAGAATCAAGCGGTTTTGGGCCAAGAAACAAAAACAAAATCGCCCCGTTCCCCAGTGGATTCGAATGAAAACCGGTAATAAAATCAGGTACAACTCGAAAAGGAGACACTGGAGAAGAACCAAGCTGGGTCTATAAGGAATTGCCCGTGAGGTGGCACGTACTTGTGCTGTTTTACAGTCACTGTCATCTTACCATATCAAGCTGAAAATGTCATCAGTTGGACAGTTGCCACACTTCATTGGGAAAATGAGTTTTCTCTTTGTTTATGTGCTGTTTACTAATAAGCTGGTGCAGTAATAAATATGTGAGACTTTAAAAAAAAAAAAAAGAAATTATACAATATACGTGCCTTGCAGAAACAAATTCAAACAATACGAAAAAGCATAAAATAAGAGAAGCCTCTTTTCTTCCCCCTCCCCGGTAACCTTCATACTTTTCCTATTATTAAGTTTATGTACAAATACATAAATGCCGTTTATTTTACAATAGTAGGGTCAGCACTTGGCTGTTTTACATTCAGAATATATGGTGGGCTTATTTACGCTATATATATTTTTTTAATCCTCACGGCAGCTCCAGGAGACACACCACATGATAGGAATGAAATGGGCGCACTAAGGCTCAACAATTCCGTTGCTGAATACTTAATGGCTGCCTCACTTAATACAATCACTGTAGTGATCACCTAAATACCTCTACCTTTGATTATTTTTTAAATTTCAGATTAATATGAGGATACAACACATTAGATTATATTAATTTACACATGAAAGGTTAAAGTCAGAGTTGTATGTATGTCCTTCATTTAGGGAAGGTGCCATTTATCTATGCATTGTACACATTGGGAAAGCTACTGAACCCCTTACCCCTACCTCGAATTCCTCCATCTTGAATTTAATTGAGATTTTCTTTAGTGTGGGTTTGCGATTGTTAATCTCCTAGTTTCAATTTAGTATTGAGTACATGTGATGGTTGTTTTTTCAATCTAGTGATACTTAGGAGAATGTTCTCCAAATTCATCTAGATTGTTGCAAAAGATGCAAAAATCTCCATCTTTTTATGGCTCAGTAGTATTCCATGGTATACATATGCCACAGTTTATTAATTCATTCATGTGTTGATGGGCATTTCAGTTGCTTCCATGTCTTTGAAGTTGTAAACTGAGCTTTTATGAACATTTCGGTGCAAATGTCCTTGTGGTAAAATATCTTTTTTTTTTTTTTTTTTAATTTGGGTAAATGCCATGTAGAGGGATTACAGGGTCAAATGGTAGGTCTACTTTTACTTCTTTTTTTCTTCTTTTTTCGAGACAGAGTTTCAATTTTGTCGCCCTGGGTAGAGTGCCATGCCATCATAGCTCACAACAACTTCAAACAATCCTCTTCTTTGAGGCTCAAAGCAATCCTCTTGCCTCAGCCTCCCAAGTAGCTGGGACAATAGGTGCCCACCACAGCGCCTGGCTAATTTTAGAGACGGGGTCTTGCTCTTGCTTAAGCTTGTCTTGAACTCATGAACTTAGGCAATCCACCCACCTCAGCCTCCCAGAGTGCTAGGATTACAGGTGTGACCCATCATGTCCCACCCTACTTTTATTTCTTTGGGGAATCTCCATACTTCTTTCTTTTTCTTTGCAGTGTTTTTTTCTTTTTTTTTTCCCTGGCCAGGGCTGAGTTTGAACCCACCATCCTCGGCATATGGGGCTGGTGCCCTACTTCTTGAGCCACAGGGCCGCCCGGAATCTCCATACTTCTTTCCATAGCAGCTGTACTAGTTTTCAGTCCCACCAACAGTGCGTGGGTGTTGCCTTGTCTCCATACCACAACAGCAACTATTGCTTTGGGACCTTGGGATGTGGGCCATTCTCACTGGGTTAGGTGATAACTCTAAGTGGTTTTGATTTGTATTTCTCTGATAATTAGGGATGGTGAGCATTTTTATTCATGTATTTATTAGCCATTCTAATGTCCTCATCAGAAAAGTTTCTATCCATGTTTCTTATCCAGTTTCTTTTTTTTTTTTTGAGACAGAGCCTCAAGCTGTCACCCTGGATAGAGTGCTGTGGGATCACAGCTCACAGCAACCTCCAATTCCTGGGCTCAAGCGAGTCTCCTGCCTCTGCCTCCCAAGTAGCTGGGACCACAGGCGCCCGCCACAACACCTGGCCATTTTTTGGTTGCAGCCGTCATTGTTGTTTGGCCGGCCCAGGCTGGATTCAAACCCACCAGCTCAGGTGTACATGGCTGGCGCCTTAGCCCATTGAGCCACAGGCGCCGAGCCTCTTATCCAGTTTCTAATGGTGTTGTTTGCGCTTTTGTTGTTAATGTACTTGAGTCCATTGTAGATTGTAGTGATTATTTTGTGTTGTTATTAGATTCAAGTCCAAGAGTCTGCTTTTTTCCTCTTACTGCTCTATCAATGTTTTTCAACCTCTTTTTAATCTCACAGCACACTTGAATCTATAGGTAACTTCCGAGGCACACTTAAATTATGCTGATCAAAAAAAACAAAAGAGTAAGAGTGGCGCCTGTGGCTCGGTGAGTAGGGTGCCAGCCCCATATACACAGGGGTGTCAGGTTCAAACCCAGCCCCAGCCAAACTGCAACAAAAAAATAGCCAGGCATTGTGGTGGGCGCCTATAGTCCCAGCTACTCGGGAGGCTGAGGCAAGAGAATCGCCTAAACTCAGGAGTTGGAGGTTGCTGTGAGCTATGACACCACAGCACTCTACTGAGAGCGAAAAAGTGAGACTTTGTCTCTAAAAAAAAAAGAAAGAGTAAGAATATACTTACTGTGCTTTGAACTTCTTTTGAAAAATTATTTAATAAATGATCTTTTTTTTTTTTTTTGAGACAGAGTCTCAAGCTATTGCCCTGGGTAGAGTGCCATGGCATCATAGCTCACAGCAACTTCCAACTCTTGGGCTCAAGAGATCCCTTTGCCTGTTTTTTTTATTTTTCTATTTTTAATAGAGACAGGTCTCACTTTTGCTCAGGTTGGTCTTGTACTTATGAGCTCAAGCTATTCACCAGCCTCAGCCTCCTAGAGAGCTAAGACTATTAGGCAAGAGCCACCGTGCCCAGCTTAATTAATGATCTTTAAAATTTTTGTGGCACACCAGTTGAAAGTCACTGCTCTATCTAATCCTTCAGGTCCTGGCATTCTGCTCCAAAATACATTAACCCAAGGGAGTTAATTTTTCTGTATCTCTAGTGCCACTCTATCCAAATAACCATTCTCTCTCTCCTGGTCTCTTAGAACAGCTTCTTACAATGGCTTCTTCATTGCCTTTGCTTCTCTCTTGGCCCTCATAGTTCCTTCCCCTTGCAGCAACCAGAGTGGGCTTTTCAAAGATAAACCAGTTCTTGTCACCCCCTGCTTAAAGCCCTTCTGTGGTTCCCAAATGTGATGAGAATGAAATCCCATCTCTTCATTTAGGCCTACTAGAATCCACATGATTTGACCCTACTCACCTTTCTGACCTCAACACATACCACAAATACCAGTTTTCAGGTAGTGCCTATGGCTCAGTGAGTAGGGCACCAGCCCCATATACCTAGGGTAGCATGTTCAAACCCGGTCCTGGCCAAACTACAACAACAACAACAAAAATAGCCAGGTGTTGTGGTGGGCACCTGTAGTCCCAGCAACTCAGGAAGCTGAGGCAAGAGAATCGCCTAAGCCCAAGAGCTGGAGGTTGCTGTGAGCTGTGACGCCATGGCACTCTAATGAGGCCAACAAAGTGAGACTCTGTCTCTAAAAAAAAAAAAAAAACAAATACCACTTTTCCTCTCTCTCCCTATTCTTTTTTGTTTGTTTGTTTTTACAGTAATAGGTTTTTGTTTTGTTTTGAGACAGAGCCTCAAGCTGTCACCCTGGATAGAGTGCCGTGGCATCACAGCTCACAACAACCTCCAATTCCTGGGCTCAAGCGAGTCTCTTGCCTCCGCCTCCCAAGTAGCTGGGACTACAGGCGCCCGCTTCAACGCCCGCCCATTTTTTGGTTGCAGCCATCATTGTTATTTGGCGGGCCCGGGCTGGATTCGAACCCACCAGCTCAGGTGTACGTGGCTGGTGCCTTAGCCCGTTGAGCCACAGGCACCGAGTCTGTCTCCCTATTCTTGAGCCAAGCTAGCTTTCTTTCTATCCTCTAGCAAGGATCTTTGCACATGCTGCTGATTCTGCTGGAGAAACTGTCCTTTGAGTGTGTGTACCTGGCACCATCTTGCCATCCATAGAAAGGGCTTCTTTTTTTTTTTTTTTTTGAGACAGAGCCTCAAGCTGTCACCCTGGATGGAGTGCTATGGCATCACAGCTCACAGCAACCTCCAACTCTTGGGCTCAAGCGAGTCTCTTGCCTCCGCCTCCCAAGTAGCTGGGACTACAGGCGCCCGCCACAACGCCCGGCTATTTTTTGGTTGCAGCCGTCATTGTTGTTTGGCGGGCCCGGGCTGGATTTGAACCCGCCAGCTCAGGTGTATGTGGCTGGCGCCTTAGCCCGTTGAGCCACAGGCGCCAAGCCGAAAGGGCTTCTTTTTAAGCAGTCCCCACTTCAACTCCCATCAACCTCCATCACATTACCCTGCTTATTTTTTTATATTCATTAAAGAAATGTATTTACTTTCTTATTTATTGACTATCTCTTCTTTCTGAAACACAAACTCCATAATAGGGCTCTTTCCAAATTTGCTATTTTATTCACGTCGCCTAAACAATTCCTAGCATGTAGAAGTTACTTGAATGACTTAAATGAATGCATTTTGGATGAAAGAAAATGTCTATTTTTTTTTTTTAATAGAGCCTCAAGCTGTCACCCTGGGTAGAGTGCGTGGCATTACAGCTCACAGCAACTTCAAACTCTTTGGGCTTAAGCAATTCTCTTGCCTCAGCCTCCCAAGTAGCTGTGACCACAGGTGCCCGCCACAATGCCCAGCTATTTTTTGGTTGCAGTTGTCATTGTTGTTTGGCAGGCTGGGGCTGGATTCAAACCTGCCAGCTCTGGTGTATATGGCTGGTGCCTTAGCCACTTGAGCCACAGGCACCGAGCCAGAAAATGTCTATTTTTAATTTAGATAGGAACTGGCAAAATGTCTCTAGAAAAATTACATCAATATACACCTCTGCCAACCATGTAGGAGAGTGCTCTTAACCTTACACACCACCCCAATACTAATTTTATCTTTTTTAATTTTGTCAATGTAAATAATAAAAAAGTCTCCTTATTTCAACTTGTTTTCCCTGATTATTAGTAATGTTTATATGTTTAGTAGACATTTCTATTTCTTCTTCATTATTATTAATATTATCTTTTTAACACTAATAATATTATTATTTTATTATATAATAAAATATATCTTTATCATCCTCAGAGTGCTGTGGCGTCACAGCTCACAGCAACCTCCAACTCCTGGGCTTAGGCAATTCTCTTGGCTCGGCCCCCCAAGTAGCTGGGACTACAGGCGTCTACCACAATGCTGAGCTATTTTTTGGTTGCAATTTGCCTGGGGCCGGGTTTGAACCCACCACCCTCAGTATATAGGGCCGGCGCCCAACCCACAGAGCCACAGGCGCCACCCTCTTCTTTATTATTTTTTTCATGCCCTTTACCCATTGTCTTATTTGATTGTCTGCCTTTACCTTATTAATTTGTATGAACTCTTTGTAAATATTGGAAATTTTTTTTTTAATTAAGACCATCTCACTTTGTCATTCTTGGTACAGTGCCATGGCATCCAGGCTCACAGCAACCTCAAACTCTTTGGGCTCAAGAGATTCTCTTGCCTCAGCCTCCCTAGCAGCTGGGAGTACAGCGGCCCACCACAACACCTGGCTATGTTTTTTTTGTTTAGTAGGCCCCGGTCAGGTTCCAACTCACCAGCCCTGGAGCATGTGGCCAGCACCCTAACCACTGAGCTACAGGCACCCGGCCTAGAAATTATTCTTGTCTGTTATATGTGTTGCAAAAGGTTTCTACCAAATTTGTCTTTTCTTTTTCTTTTTCTTTTTTTTTTTTTTTTTTGACATAGAGTCTCACTTTTGTTGTCCTCGGTAGAGTGCTGTTGTCACAGCAACCTCCAACTCTTGGGCTCAAGCAATTCTCTTGCCTCAGCCTCCAAAGTAGCTGGGACTACAGGCACCAGCCACAAACCCTGGCTATTTTTAGAGAAGAGGTCTTGCTCCAACTCAGGCTGGTTTCGAACCTGTGAGGTCAGGCAATCCATCTGCCTCGGCCTCCCGGAGTGCTAGGATTACAGGTGTGAGTCACCGCACCTGGCCTTGTTTTTTTTGTTGTTTTTTTTTGAGACAGACTCTCACTCTGTTGCCAGGCTAGAGTACCTTGACATCAGCCTAGCTCACAACAATCTTAAACTCCTGAGTTCAAGCAATCCTCCTTCCTCAGCCTCCCAAGTAGCTGGGACTACAGGCTCCAACCAACGCTCAGCTAGTTTTTCTATTTTTAGTAGAAATGGAGGTCTCATTCTTGCTCAGGCTGGTCTCGAACTCCTGAGCTCAAGTGATTCTCCCACCTCAGCCTTCCAGAATGCTAGGATTACAGATGTGAGTCACCAGACCCAGCTTGTGCCTCCATTTCTTTACCTGTAAAATGGGGTAACTATACATGTAGAAGCTTAACTTGGAGGATAGTAAGGATTAAATGAGTTGATGTTTGTAAAGTGCTTTGACCAATGTTTGGTACCTAGTAAATATTGTAAAGTGTTAGCTATTATTGTAGTCCTGGTGTTTGATATCTTGGGAAGCCTTCCTCAACCCTCAGAATTATAAAAAAATATTCTATATTTTCTCCTAATACTTTAATAGTTTTATTCTGTGTATTTAGATCTTTCATCATTGTGGAATTTGTTTAAGGTGTAAGAAAGAGATCTAACTGCCCCCTCCATGGATAGCCCATTGTACTGACCTTATTTAGCCAATATGCCAATCTTTCACCATTGACTTGAAATGCTATCGGTTAGTTTTGTGTCTGGGCTCTCGATTCTGTCTCATAGCCCTAGTTAGTAGTATTGGGCCAATAACACAGTTTTAATCATTGAAACAAGTTATTTGATGAGACAAATGCCTGCTTTACTCCGTTTTTGTTTTTTTTTTTTTTTCTTGGCTATACTTGAAAGTTGTTTTTGTGTGTGTGCGTTTGCTTTGTTTGGGGTTTTTTGTTTGTTTTTATTTGTTTTGAGACAGAGTCTCACTCTGTTACAGACTAGAGTGCCATGGCATCAGCCTAGCTCACGGCAACCTCAAACTCCTGGCTCAAGAGATCCTCCTGCCTCAGCCTCCCAAGCAGCTGGGACTATGGGGGCCCAGCACAACATCCAGCTAGCCTAGTCTCTAATTTTAGAGACAGTCTCGTTCTTGCTCAGACTAGTATTGAACTCCTGAACTCATGCAATCTACCCACCTCAGCCTCCCAGAGTGCTAGGATTACAGGCGTGAGCCCCTGTGCCCGGCCTTTTGAAAGCAGATTCTTCTAATTATGTTTAGAATCAAGTAATTACCCACCCAAATCTCATTGTTAATTTGATATTGCATTGAATTTATAGACAATTCGGGAAGAAATGACATCTTTCTAATGATGATTTTGCCTTCCAAGATATGATGTATCTCTTTCATTCTGGTCTGCTTTCTAAAGTTGTCTTTATATTAGGACCTTTCTTTCTAGAGCTGTCTTTGTGTTCATATCTTTTAATACAGTTTATCTTGAGCCATGCAGTCCACTATCTTTCAGTTTGCACTTTCATACAGATTTCATTACCTTCTAGTCAGGACCCTTCAACCACGGTCAAATTTGGATTAAAGGGATTCATGAATCTAAAAGAAATGCATGATCTACAGCTTGAAAACACTAGAGAAATCTTAGAAAGTGATGACAGCATTGAGGCGTGAGGAGGTGGCAGTTTATGGGCAAAGCCTGTGTTTGAACCTAAAGGTGATTTAGGAACTATCTTAAGCATTCTGCTTTTTGTTGCATGGATAAGTAGAGAGAGAGGTAGAAGTTAGTTCCTTTAGGGAAGATAGAGTATGGAGAAAGAGATGCAAGGAGAAATACCTTAGTTTCATAAATCCAGAAGTATCACCTGACCATTGACCAGACTACCCCAAATACACCCAATTTGGCCCCAACAATGACTCCTCAGTCTGACCCCTCCTCTCTCTTCCCCTCCAGCGCTCTTCATTTTCCTTTTGCTAGTTTACAGCCATCTTGCCCCATTCCCTCCACTCTCCACATTACACAGAATTATCTTCCATCAAAGAGAAATCTCATCATGCCAACCCTCTGCTTTAAAAAACCATGACTGGTTTCATGTGTCCTTCTTCAGGATCCGCCTCAGTGTCATTCCTTCACCTGCTATACAAAAATCCTCCACAACCTGTTCCCATCTTCCTCTTCAGCCTTATCTCTCCTGTCGTCTAACCCCATCAACACTTCAGAACAGTATGTACCTTGCCTTTCTCTGAAGAATGCCCTTTCTCAACTCCTGCCTATCCTTCATAAAGAGTGTCCTCAAGTGTTCCCTTTTCTGGACAGCCTGCACTCCTTCCGCCCCCGCCCTGGCCAAGCGCTGTTAGTGGCTTTGTCTTCTGAGTCATACCTCTATTATAGCATTCCCGGGATCATAATACCTGTTTTTGTGTCTCTTCGACTATACTAGGAAAGCAGGGGCCGTAGTAATTCACGTGTGTCCCCATTGCTTAGCATTCTGAATAACACAAATAGGCATACGTGGATGGATGGACGGACCCACGGACGGATGGATGGATGGATAAGTGAGTGGGTGGATGTTAGCTGGTATGGGTGGGGGAAGGAGATGCATAGCCCGAGAAATTAGGAAAGGGAACCCTGCGACGATCAAAGACAGGCACCAGGGGGAGCCGAAACACCGCACTAAAGAAGTGGGAGGTCGGACCAAAGAAGACTGCATGCTCCGAGGTGAGCGAGTGAGCAGCGCGCACTGAAGCAAACATCACGCCAACTGAAACCGCTCACCCACGTGCGCGTCCCCTCATCCAGCAAACCCAGGATCTGTCTGAGCCCACTTCACCCCCTCCACCGCCCCCGAAGCCTCCACAGCCTCAGAGAAAGCAAACAAAGGGGAGGGGACCCCAGCAGGGTCTGGCCGCCAGCAGCCAATCGCAGGGCTTAATTTCCCGGAAGGCGGGCGCCTTCGTTTAAGGGGCCCCAATCAGCTTCTCAGGGGCTGGGAGGGGCGGAGAGATGGGTGGGAAGAGCAGGATCAGGGACAGCCGGCAGGGAGGTCTGCCCGCGAGGGGACAGAGCGCAGAGGGTGGGGGCGCAGCCAATCCCCGCGAGTGTCTGCAAGTAGAGGGCGGGCAGCTGAGCGGCGCGCGCGGTCAGGCTGACGCATCTGGTCGCGGTTTCCTAGGATCAGAGGCGAGGGCCCGGAGGGGAGGGGGAAGAGGAGAAAGAGAGGAGGGCACGCGTGCGCAGTGGCGCGGGGAGGAGCAGGGACCTGGCAGCGGGTGAGAAGGCTGCAAGCGAGCCGCGAACTGAGCCGGCGGCGGGCGGCGAGCGCGCGCACCATGGGCGAGAAACCCGGGACCAGGTAAGGGAGGTGGGGCCACGCGGCGGGGCATGGGCGATGGCTTCGGGCGTGTGCTCGGATGGTCTCCAGACAGGGACATGGGAGAGAGAGAATCCGGCGGCCAGACGCCTGGGTCCCTAGGGACCAGCCATCCGGGGCCGCACGAGTAGGTCCTCGAGGATAATGAGGGTGAAGGGGAGCGCGTGCCTGCGCCCCTGCCGAAAGCAAGGCCTGAAAGGGATCAGAAAATTGGCGTCTGGGTTCTTGCAGCTGGCGTCTGGGTTCTTGTCTGGTACTCGGTTCTCCGTGCAGGCTTTGATGCAGGGGCAGAGGAAAGAGGAGCAGGTGGCTGACCCCAAGGGGTTGTGTATGTGAGGCTGGATGCCGGGAGGGGATCCCCTCTAGACTTGTGTCAGGCCAATGGAAAGCCTCCTGTCCAATACCCCACGGGCATTTGGGCTGCCCACACCTGTCCCGAGGGCCGGGTGGCTCCTCTTTCAAACTTCTGCCCACCACTGTGTTGCTAGGAGCAACAGCTTCATCTTGGGGAAGCAGAGTACTTGACAGTCCATGAAATGGGACCTTATCCTTCTCCTCCGGGCTGGGGAGAGGCAGTATTTGCCCTGGGCCCGCATCCACTCCCCGGATGTTTTCTGTGCAATCGAGGCTCCTTCCTTCCACTGACACCCCGAGTTCTCTTTTTTCGTCTCTAGCAAAATCCACTTCCTGTTGTGACTCAACACCCCCAAGGGGGTAAGAGGGTGAATGCCTGCGTCCCAGGGGAGCAGGAGCAAAAGAGGAAAAGGCTTGGGCTGTATGCTTCAACCCATAGGGGATCTGGAATGGGGGCCTGGTCCTGAGCTGTCACTTTTTCTACAAAACATCACATCAGCTCTACCACTCATAGAGTACGAGAACCTAGGTTTCTAAGCATCAAGTAGACAAGTATTAGAGATGATCAAAGGGAGGATTGGTGTCCTGGATTAGAGGTTAAACACCCCAGAGAAAGGGGAAGTCTCTTACTTGAGGGAGGCCTTGGTTTCCGTTATGTGGTTCAGGGATGGGGACAGATGGACCAAAGGGGGACTGCTGACTTGGCACAACACCCCTCACCCCCTAGCAAATTCTAGGCCACAGGAAGTGGAGAGAATAGCAGGAAGTGTGAAGGGGTACCTACTTCAGCTGATCCTTCTCACCAGACGCTTCCCTGGTCATCCCCACACTCTGCCTTCTTGGCCAGCCCCAGCATATGCATGCTGCTCCTCCCTAGCTAGCCTGGCAGGAGGAGGGTGGTTTAGGATCCAAAGGGCAGGTGCCCTGCAGCTGCTCCAGGGCAATTGCCCCAGAGTCACACTCCAGTTGGCCAACTGTTAATTGTGGCTGTCACAGTGCTCTGCCAGGGCTCCTAATGGGAGGAAACACAGGGACAAAGAGAAAACCAGAAGCAAAGGGGAGGGAGAGCCTGTATGAGTACAAAAGTAGGGTGTTTATTCTAGCAGCCACCATATCGATGGATAGTTACTCTCTTTAATGGTTGGGAATATCTAGGGACCTCTGTAACCCTTGTCTTCTGACCTTTGGACAACTTGGCCTTCTGGGAAGAAGGGGCAAAGTGAAGTTGTTATAGTAGAAACTGGGGTGGTAGATTTGGAACAAGCACAGGCCAGTTAGCTGGCAGGATTTCAGTTTCTACTATCTGGAGACCATTTCCAGGGATCACTGCTGAGGCAGAGTGGATTGGGTACAGAGGCACTTCAAAAAACAGGCTCACAGTCAACCAGCATACTGGGGTCCTCAGATAATTCTCTACCTTCCAAACAACAGGTGGAGTCTAGGCTTAGGTTGTTTCAGCAACTGAGAATTGGATCTCCTTCAGTTCAGCAAACAATTGAAGCAGAGACTGACAGTGCAATAGTTTAGTGATTAAGAGTGTGGACTCAGACCCACTCTGCCTTGGGTTGTATGTGAGTTCCACCATTTATACTCTCTGTGACCTTAAACAAATTACATGACCTCTCTGGAGGGGGCGCACACAAGCACCATGTGAAAGTGGTGCCTTAGAGAAATAGGGATATTAGGGCTTCTGTCTTTGGGTTGTCAGAGTTATTAAATGAGATAACACACTTGAAAGACTTGGAACAATGCTGTGCACGGAGTATTTACCCAAAGATGTTAGCAGGCACCAGTATCTTCATTACACGGCTACCATTGTGCTGACAGTGCCTAAATGAATAAGGCCTCTGAGGCTTACAGTCCAAGAAGAGAAACAAATGATAACACAGCTAACTGCCCTTGCACACTATCACACCACAAGTAAACCATAAACAAGGTGTAACAGAAACCCAAAACAAAGAGTGAATGGGATCTGGGCTGGGTCTGCTTCCTTGAAAGACAAATAGGCTTTTAAGCTGCTGAGGTCACAGATGGGAACAGCTGGAGACTAATGGACTAGGGTCAAACTTGGGTAGTGCTTATGGTAGAAACCATTTTATGGGCAAAGGTCAGGGCCTTCCATGTACTTCAGCTGTCATTGGAGCTGCAGAGCAGATGGAAAGATGATTGGGTCTAATCCAGACACTCCTGCAACCTTCCCATTTAGGTCCCCTCTGAGAAGTGACTGAGTGGTTCCTGAGGCATTAAGTGGCCATTACTGTAGAGGGAGGGGGACTAGCAAGGGTGGACCAAGAACAAGAAAAGGGCATTGGCCCTGGCTGTAAATATTGGCCCAGTTGTAAATATTAAGGATGTTCTGGGAAGAAGTGGGAGGGGATAGAGCTGGGCAAAGCCCCAGACCTTCCAGACAGGAATCCTGGGTGAGCTCTGCTTCTCAAGCGGGGGAGGGATAAGGTCCTGGCATGGGGGTCCCTGCTGAGTCTGAGGGAGGCAGTGGGGTTTCCCTTTCTGTTTTGTTAGGGTCTTCAAGAAGTCGAGCCCTAACTGCAAGGTGAGTCTCCCATAGTTTTGTTCCTTTTACCCTCCCAGGGCCCTAATAAAGCCCAGCCTGCCCCCAGATGATCCCCAGCCTCTAGCTCCCCACTTCCTGTGACAGCTAAGAGCTGACTTCCTTCCCTCCTGAAGCCCCTTGCCACAGACAGCTCTGCCTGAGCCAGCTACAGGGCGGGCGGGGGTGGGGGGCAGTCCTGGGTCCCTAAGCAAGACCAAAAAGGAATAGGTCAGATGCTAGCCCTGTACCTATAGCCCCCTTGGGAATTAACCCAAGGTTCCTGGGGCTAGGAAAAGGTAACAGCCCCCAGGCTATGGCCTGTTTATCTCAGACCCCATGAAGTGGACCTAGTGAAGCTAACAGCTGCTAACTGGCTGGTTGAGCTGAGTCCTCCCTGAGGACCCAACACACACACACACACACACACACACACACACACACACACACACACCCTTCTGACTATTGTGGGCAGAGGTGTGAAAAGACTAGGGAGCTGCTAAAACCCTAAATGGCAGATAGTCTGAGAAACCCTACGACCCTCAATTCCCAACACTACCAGGAGGAAGACTGGAAAACCTCCTTCCTGGTAGCCCAGCCTGGCATCTCTAGGCAAGGCAGTCCCTCTTGAGGGCTTTGATGCCTTGTCACCATCCCCCCTACCCCAATCTTCCCTGTGACCCCTTGACATCCTCAGCTCACCGTGTACTTGGGCAAACGGGACTTTGTAGATCACCTGGACAAAGTGGATCCTGTAGGTAAGTTTTCCCAGAAAAGGACAACTCATCCCCCAAGAGGGGAAGGGCTTCCTGGGCCCAGAAATGGGAGAGAGGCCCTTTCAAGAAATGAGCCTGTGTATCTTTCCTAGATGGTGTGGTGCTTGTGGACCCTGACTACTTAAAGGACCGCAAAGGTACTGGCCCCAAGTCTGGGGCCAAGGGGAAGTAGGGAGGTAAGGAAGTGAAAGGGGCTGGCAATGGGTGCCCTAGAAAGATGGAGGTCTGAGGAGGAAGCCAGGAATAGGATTGAGGCAAGTCTTGTAAGTGCTGCAGGAGGCTGCTAGGTAGTGCGGGGATTAGGGAAGGAGGACTTCTGACCACCCCACCTTGCCCTCTCTTGCCAGTGTTTGTGACCCTTACCTGCGCCTTCCGCTATGGCCGCGAAGACCTGGATGTGCTAGGCTTGTCCTTCCGCAAAGACCTGTTCATCGCTACCTACCAGGCCTTCCCCCCAACGCCCAACCCACCCCGGCCCCCCACTCGCCTACAGGAACGGCTACTGAGGAAGCTGGGCCAGCATGCCCACCCCTTTTTTTTCACAGTGAGGATACCCCCTTGCCCTCTGCAGGACAAGGAGTCTAGGACTGGATTTAGAGGGGTGGGTGAGGTACCTGTTAAGGGCAGATCTGGAAGAAACAGGGGACTCTAGGCAGGAATCCTAGATCCACCTCCCTTCAGGGTCACACTGCATTCAGGAAGCCCTAGACTCTCTGCCTTCTCCCTGGGCCCCTTCCTTCTTCCTTTCTCATCCCCAGGGGTCCTTTCTCCAGCCTATTAAATTGAGATTGGGAGGAAGATCTGGGGGGCTTTCTGGAGAGACTGAAGGCTCCCCTTTCCTCTGCCACAGATACCCCAGAATCTGCCCTGCTCCGTCACACTGCAGCCAGGACCAGAGGATACAGGGAAGGTATGGGCAGAACAGGGTGCAGCAAGACCCTGGGTGCACAGCTGAATTGTAGGGTGAACTGTCAAGAAGCTAGGGTGGGACTGAGAGAGGGCCTTGTCCCCCTGGCAGTGGAGTATGTATGGTGTGGCTACTTTACACATGTGACACTGCCTCATCTCTTGACCTTCATGTACCTGGGAATGGGGGTTCCCCTTGCACTATCACGATCAAGCCTCTGCCAGGGGCTGGGCCTTGGAAAGGCAGAGGAAGAAGACTCAGTCCCCACACTCCACAGACCATAATGGGGCCAGAGTCTGTGTCCAAGACAAGGGAGGAGAGGAGGAAGAAGGGGAGGGGTGGTAGTGGCAGGGGCCATGGATGACATACGGCCTTTTCCTCCCCTCCTGAGGCCTGTGGTGTAGATTTTGAGATTCGAGCCTTCTGTGCCAAATCACTAGAGGAGAAAAGTCACAAAAGGTGAGGGAAGCAACCTCCTCTACGGTATAATCATTCCTTCCCCAATTCCAGGAGCCCCAGACCCCTGTGGGAGGTAGAAGCAGGGGTATGGGTGTCTTGAGGACTGACCCCTCCTACCCCTCACCCCCACCCTAGGAACTCTGTGCGACTGGTTATCCGAAAGGTGCAGTTTGCCCCAGAGAAACCCGGTCCCCAGCCTTCAGCTGAAACCACACGCCACTTCCTCATGTCTGACCGGTCCCTGCACCTTGAGGCTTCCCTGGACAAGGAGGTAGGGTGTGAGAAGGTGACACAGTTGCCACAATGCAGGCCAGACCCTGGGGAGAGTGACGCCACATGTCAAGATGGCATTTTTGAAGGAAGTTGCCTTGACTGGCTGTGGAGAGTTGTTAGGGGCTTGGGTTTAAAGGGAAGGGCAGAGCCATGTGTGTTGGAAACACACTAATAATGGGAGCAGTGAAAAAACAGATCCAACTCACATGACCCCCTCCCCTCAAAAGCTGTACTACCATGGGGAGCCCCTCAATGTCAATGTCCACGTCACCAACAACTCCACCAAGACCGTCAAGAAGATCAGAGTCTCTGGTAAGAGGTGTGGGTTGGAAGGGGGTCTTGGGGGAGGGAGCTGCTGCACAAGTGATTTCTGGTATGATCTCAGCCCAGACCACATCCCAATGGGAGACCCACCAGGGCTCAGAGAATTTAGGTTGTGCCAGAAAGACATGTGGGGCCCCAGCATTTATTGCTTCAGAGAGGGCCGTGTGCCAGAGGGGTGGGGGTGGGGAGTTCTGGACCTGGGCCCCACACCATGTGATCTGGAGCTGTGGCTTGGTGCCAGGGTGCACCCCCTCCAGAGCTGCTTGACCTTGCCCCACCCCACAGTGAGACAGTATGCCGACATATGCCTCTTCAGCACCGCCCAGTACAAGTGTCCCGTGGCTCAGATGGAACAAGAGTGAGTATCAGAACAGACTTGGGTCTCAGTCTTAGGGGAGAAGAATAGGACAGGAGAATGTGAGGTGCAGGGTAGAATTCTTCCTGAACCATCTGCACTTCCAAGGGCATTCCCTCCACAGCCACGTAGCTCTGAGATGCTAATTTTCTTCAACTGGTTGAGACAAAACCTACTTACTTGTGACCTTTGCCCAAAGAGAGAGGGATTAGTGAGGGGGATTGATGCTGCCCGGGGGTAGCAGGCTGCTCCCTCATCTAGCCCTTCTAAGTCTTGTTCTCTTGTCACTACCCCCCAGTGACCAGGTATCTCCCAGTTCTACATTCTGTAAGGTGTACACCATCACCCCGCTGCTCAGTGACAACCGTGAGAAACGTGGTCTTGCCCTGGACGGGAAGCTCAAGCATGAGGACACCAACCTGGCTTCCAGCACCATGTGAGGAGGCGCTGGAGGGGGTCCCCTGAGGGCTGACTGTGCCAGGCTCTGTCCTAGGTGTCAGGGATCTATCAGTGAACAGAAGAGATGAAAAGAACTCTTACAGACAGGTTAGATCGGTGATCACAGATGTTGAGTGACAATCACAGATGTTGTTGAGTGACAACGTGTGAATGAGAAAAGCAAAGCAGAGAAGGAAGACACGAAGTACGGGATGGGGGCACGGCTGCGTAGGGTAACTAGGGACAGCATAAGACAGAGGTGAATTCTGATAAGGACCCATAGGAAGTAGGCAACGTGGAATTTCAGGTAAAGAGCGTTCCAGGCAGGGAGAACTGCGATCACGGACGAGGTGGGACAGCAATTGTGAGATGCCATTATGCCCTCAGGCAGGAGCAGCCCCAGAGGTCTGCAGCTTCACAAAGAGGTGGATTTCACCTCTACCGGTGTCTTTGTTCAGGGTTCTCACTGCACAACCACACACAGCAGGCCTGGAGGCCTGCATGGTGAGAATGAACGTGTACAAGGAGAGGCGTAGGAGGTGAGGTCAGGGGCTGACAGAGCAAGACAGTGCAAGGCTGTGAGGAGAGAAGGACGTCAGCTTTCACTGCCAGACAGATGAGAAGCCACAGGAGGGTTCTGAGCAGGGGCGTACTGAATGCTGTGGCGTACTTTACCATGGTGACCGCACAGCCTCTGCTGCTGGAGCCCTGCAGGCCAGCGTGAGTTTGTGGTCCTGTTCAGAACCCCCATGGGAGCCCCAAAGTGGGCTAGGTGATAAGGCAGTGGACCCTCGTCCAACTTCCCCCACCCCTAATTGCAGCGTGAAGGAGGGTGCCAACAAGGAGGTGCTGGGAATCCTGGTGTCCTACAGGGTCAAGGTCAAGCTGGTGGTGTCTCGAGGCGGGTGAGTGTCATGGGGGAGCCACACTGGGGTTCCCTTTGGCTCCACATCATCGTCCTCTTCATGCCACCTTTCCCTCTCCCCAGGGATGTTGCAGTGGAGCTGCCTTTTGTTCTTATGCACCCCAAGCCCCATGACCACATCACCCACCCCAGACCCCAGTCAGGTAAGCATACCACCCACCCTAGGACCCTGAAAGGAGGGCCTGAAGCAGGGCCAGCGGAGAAAAGCTGGTCCTTCCAGCACCTCCCCACCCAGCCCCTCTCCTCCCCTCAGCTGCTCCAGAAACCGATGTCCCTGTGGATACCAACCTCATTGAATTTGATACCAAGTAAGAAACACATTCCCCTGCTTTGATCTCTTTGGACAAAGATTCCCATAAAATTCAAATCCACCCTCATACCTCCTATTTTCTCTTATATGGGGAAGGATGGTTGAAGCATCACATTCAGATGCCTCGGCCTCATGAGGCTGTTTATCCCTTCTTGGAAACACCTCTGTCCCTGATGGGGGAAAACAGAGTGGGAGGCTGAGAAAAGGGTCAGAAGCCCCCACCTCGGGCCCCTCCTTTTCTCCACAAAGCTATGCCACTGACGACGACATCGTATTTGAGGACTTTGCCCGGCTTCGACTGAAGGGAATGAAGGATGACGACTACGATGACCAATTCTGCTAGGAAGGGGGGCTGGAAGAAGGGAGTGGATAGTGCTGGGAGAGGTAGGGACGGGACCAAGATCTCCACTGTCACTGAGGGGAAGTGTCCCAGCCTCTCTTCCCTTCCCCTCCATCTGGCTGCTTCCTCAGCCAGCCCCTGTGCTCCCTCACCCCCCACTCCCCCAGCATACACACTGGACCTGTCTCTTGCTGAAAGTGGGCATTAATTTTTTAACTACAGCTCTGCTTCTCCAGCCCCCACGGGTAGCAAGCTGTGTTCATCCCCAAAGTTGTCGGTGGGGGATGCTGAAAAGAGAAGTGATAGTAGGGAAGGGGGAGAAAGAACTGCCACATTCAACGTCACACCAACACGCCCTCCTGTCATTCTCTCTGCCTCCCATTTGACGAGACCCTTAGGGAGGCAAGGCCATTTCTTTGTTTCTGAGCAAAAACAAAGAAAATAAAACTTTTACTAGGCACAAGTGTGTATGTGTTGTCTACAGCATTTAAAAAGTGTACAGCGTGCTTGTCCGTGGTTCTGTCAGCTTGCGGGTGAGGACCCAAAGGCACCTGACACACAGGCTATCGATAAATGTTTACTGAGTAACTGTGCCTGTGTGCTAAGGTAAACACTGACCTGAGATTTGGTCAGTCTCAATTCAAGGGTACACCTTGATAAAGCCACAAAGTAAACTTAAGTCGTTTACAGGGGAAATAATAACTAACTTCCCTGCAGACAAGATGCTCTTGGCATTTGGGCAGGGCAGGCTCTTCCCTGTTGTGGCTGATACCCAAGACCGCATTGGGACCTGCTGTGAGTTGTGTTCATCTCCACTGCTTTTCATGGTTGCTCAAGCAGTCCATTCCCCGGGGTCAGTGGACGGCAACTGCACTGCATCAGCCACATGCCATGTCTGTGCAGTCTGGTACTTAACCTTGCAACAGAAGCAGAGGCTGTGTGTAGCCCAGAAAGTCATGCTGCTGTGAGCCCAAGTTCGAGGACCTGCATCCTAGTGCTGCTCCTGTGGTGTTCATCAGGGACTCCCAGAGGCTTGGCCCAAGCCCCAGGCTGCGTTGGAGGGAGTTGGCAACACCCCAGGGACATTTCTTTCCTGCATCATTCACTCCCATTGCTGTAGCCCAACCTTTCTCTGCTTTTTCTCTTAAGGCTTCTTTGTTCATTCCACGAACAGCCTTGATTTGAGACCCAGGCATGGTATAGGGACATAGCAGTAGAACCAAAACAAACATTAAATGATTCCCTAATTATTTAATTACAATATCTGTGTTTCAAAGGAGAAGTACAAGAGCTGTGAGAAGACAACACAGGAGTTCTGACCTAGGCTGGGGTTTAGGGAAGACCTTAGAGGAAGTGACCTTTAAGCAGAGAACTAAAAGATGAAGAGGAATTAACTAAGGCAGGCATGAGCATTCTGGGCAGTGGCCATGCTGTGTGTGTGAAAGTAAGAAGGACCAGAGCACATTTGGGGGACTAAAGAGGCCAGAAGGACTAGGACAGATGCGGCCAGATGAGTCTGGTGAGGCAGATGGAAGAGGCTCACGCAGGCTGTTAGTCTATGTCACAGCTCATGACATCTAATTAAATTGTTATTTATCCACAGGTTTTAAGTGCTTCCAAAATGACCTTGCTTACCCCACCACAGTAGCAGCCTTCCCTGTGCATCCTGGACTTTATCATATGGCAGAAATATCCCCTCTAAAACCTTCACCTCCAGCATCCCTCTGACTCCCATGAACCTGATCTTGACCTCTAAGCAAACGGATCTCAAACGTTTTCAGGAGAATCAGAACCCTCTGGAAGGCATGACAAATCCAGAGTCCAGCTCTACCTTCCCAGATCCTGAGTCAGGAGATCCCCTGAAGAATCCATGAATCTGGATTTTTTAATTAGCACACACTGTGAGAAACAATGCTTTTTTTTTTTTTTTTTTTTTTTAGCTTTTTATGTGTTTAATGTTTTTTAGAAGGTAATACATACACATGGTTTAAAAAAAAAGAAATCCAAACAGGCTTGTCATGGTGTTTCATCCTAGCACTTTGAGAGGCCAAGGTGGGAGGATCACATAAGGCCAGGAGTTTGAGACTAGCCCGAGCAGGAGTGAGACCCTGTCACTATAAAAAACAGAAAAATTAGCCAGGCATTAGAGGCTGAAGCAGGAGAATCATTTGAGCTCAGGAGTTCAAAGCTGCAGTGAGCTTTCATGATGCCATTGCACTCCAGCCTGGGCAACAGAGCAAGACTCTGTCTTCAAAAAAAAAAAAAATCCAAACATCAAGGAAAAAAGTTTTTTTCTAGTGGGGTAGTCAATATGCTAGAGACATGTGGTTTGTATGTTTCATGAGGCCCTGGGCTCATGTAAGTTAAACAGAACTCACAAGGCAGTTAATGTGTTAATGACTTCATTTTTTCTTTTTTTTGTCCCAAAGCTCTCGGCCCTTCTGTTTTCTCACTTGATACTTCCTTTTTTTTTCCAGCCTACAATTCAAGATTATCGTACCAACCACTGTCTCTTCAGCACATGCAACTTCTCCTCCTTTCACAATAGTGTTCTCAAGCTCCACCCTCGGATCTGTCCAACTATCTCCTGCCCCTTCTGTGCTCCAACAAGGGTTGATGCTTTCTACCAAAGAAAAAACATGCAGCCACATATTCCTTCATTGGACAAATATTTTTGAACACGTTCTGGGTGCCAGGCGCTGGGTATGGATTTGAAGCCCCTAAAGATTTACAATCTGTAACCTGAACTAGGCCCTGAATACCTGATCACCCCTTGTCCCTCTCTATGTCCTGGGTCATCTCTCCTGCTCCCATCCTACTCGCTAATTTTCTACCTTCCTCATGCTCAGAGTGACTTTTCTCGTTTTTCACAGAGATTAGGCAATGAAGGATGATTGATTTCAATTTCCTACCTCCTCCTGACAAACACTGACATCTATACCAATCCTCCTACGCAACCAAGGTTAAGATGCCTTCTCCAGTTCAAAGCTAATCCTTCTACCTGTGCTCAGATCGCTCTCCTCCCACCTTCTCCAAGACCTTGATTCATCAGACCACACCCCTCTCTTCAACCTCCGTCTCTCCTGGCTCTTCCTCCATGGTAAAACAAAAAAGCCCACGCAAGTCTCTTCCATTGAAGGAAAGAGGGGAGGGTGGAACCAAAGGAAAGGACGAGAGAAAACCAAAGAAAAACTCTCCTCCACTCTGAGGTCTCTTTCATAGTAAAGTACATCGCAATTTCCTCTCTCACTTTTCATTCTTTCTTTTTATTTTCAAAGTTATATTATGTGCGTATGTAAATATATATATTTTTAAGTTTAAGGAGTTAGCTATTAGTTCAAGACATAATAAAAAGCAAATCCCTCCTCCCCTCAATTTCCTTTTCCTCAGACACAACTACTTTTACCTCTTTTAGATGTTTCTTTTGGATTTACCTCCAAATCTCTAAACATGCTTATTTTCCTACTTCTTGGTTTTTGTTTTAAGCATCATCTACTGGCTCCTCCCTCACCCCATAATGAAATACTCTCCATTCTCCCAAACACCCTATACTCCCAAAAGAATTGTATCAGTTGGGGTTAGATCAATATTCAGTATTTAATTATATTTCTGCAGGTGTTATTCATAGCTGAGTCATGTGGTATATTATAATTACTCTTCTCTTCTTATACAACCTCATTTTCCCTAAGTAATCATTCTTTTTAAATTTGCTTATTCTCTGAATTTATTACTAATCAACCCTATACCTTCCTCCAAACATCTATATATCCTCTCAATTCATTTAAAACAAACCAGATGGGCTCGGCGCCTGTGGCTCAACAGGCTAAGGCTCCAGCCACGTACACTTGAGCTGGCAGGTTCGAATCCAGCCCGGGCCCACCAAACAACAATGATGGCAGCAACCAAAAAATGGCCAGGCATTGTGGCAGGCGCCTGTAGTCCCAGCTACTTGGGAGGCAGAGGCAAGAGACTCGCTTGAGCCCAGGAATTGGAGGTTGCTCTGAGCTGTGATGCCACGGCCCTCTATCGAGGGTGTCAG